>WSYH01002607.1:24027-83179 GCA_036426205.1 Ascaphus truei | reverse complement strand
TTTAGGTCCGGGGACCCCCTGCTCCCCGAGATACAGGCACCTTTATGTCGTGCCGGTATCCCTCTGCTTTGTTTACATTCCGCGGTCACGTGATCGGGAGTTTAAATGCAGAGGGATACCGGCACCTCATAAAGGGGTCTGTATCTCGGGAACTAGGGGGTCCCCGGACCTGAAACCAAAGCGGTTCAGCTCCGGAGACCCCCTGCACATGTACACTATGAATAAAAATGGTTTAAAAAATAATTTTTATTGTGCTGATGTTTGCGCCGATAGAGCAGCGGCTCTCTCTCTGCTGCAAACACAACTCGGCAGGGGACGGCTTCTCGGCAGTTTCTCGCCAGGCAGCCATCCCGCCACCGGTTACACGCCATTTCATCAAATGGAGGTGGCGCAATCACTCGCCAGGGATTCGCCCCTTACATCATACAGCCAGTTTAACACGCCAAAAACATGCCAAATTGCTAAACTGGCTAATGCATTTTTTCGCTGCTCACTGCATGATACCCTTAGTTTTAATTTGAGGAACACTTGTGTAATCTCCTCTTCAGACACTGAGACAGATGGAAAATTCTGGGCAGTGTTGGGAGAGGGTGGGACTATAAGGTTACTCCCAGAATGAGATTCATGTTTTTGGTTCGGGTTGCATTTTGCTAATAAATTCATAGCATACCCCACAAAGTATTAATTGAATGCATTTGCAATGTCAGTGGGATTTGTCAGAGTAATATCCTCCTTAATGATATTGCATGGTTGTTAATGGCCAGAAGCCAGGAATATATTGTTGATGACCTTCCAGAAGTTAGCTGGATTTGATTATTCTGGCGAAGATTGTCAGAGTAATATTGTGGTTTTGCCTGTCTTGTTTGCCTTGTTTGCCTTATTAAGATCCTCGGTAGTGCTGGTCGCTTTGTAGCTTTTCCCCAAGGCATCCCTAAGATGGTAGAGCGATAAAAGTCAGTTGTATCCCATGGATGGTGGGCTCCCCGTACTCTTATTCTGCGTAGTCGAACATTGGTAGCACAGAGTTTTAAGAACTCTGATTGGAAATAGTTACGTGCAGAATTGGGGTCAGGAATTAAGTTGATTCAGTACCGAGGGCAGCTGGTAAGGTCAGCTAGAAATTGTTGTGGGTTAAAGATTCTAAAAGTTCTAGTGAGAAGAACTTTAGGGCTTGATTGGGTTTGTTTGATTCTCTTACACCATACACTATTGCATAGTCACTGAAAATGTCAGGCAGGGAATAATAGGATTGGATTCTGCTGGGACTAGAGGACAAAAGCCAGTCTAGCAAGATATGGTTGTGAGATTTCAGGTTTGTCCATGTGGGTTGGGAAATTAGTTGCTTTAGGTTAAGTGACTTGAGTTATATCTGGACTTGCTTGTTTTTATGGTCGAGACAATTGTAGTTAAAATCCCCAAGAACTAGCAGCTCACACTTCTCATTGAAAGGAAATTGCGCCAAGAAACTGGGTGATATCAGTCAGGGACTGTAGTGGGGCTTTAGGAGGGCTGTAGATGCCAGCAATCAAGATGGGCTTAGAAAAGGGGAGGCTGATTTTGCCAACAGGATTTCAAAAGAGGGTGGGCTTGGGGGGCAATTTAGCAGCATAAATTGTAAGGTGTCTGCGATATAAAATAACACCTCTCCTCCTCTCTTTGATCTGTCTTTTCTAGAAATTGAGTAACCCTGAATGGAGATAGTTGCATCAAGGGTTTTAGGAGTTAGCAATGTTTCTGTGAGAATCATGGCTTTGGGTTTATGCATAAGGCACCATGCCCTTAGTTCATCCAGTTTGGCAGCAGGCTTTGGATATTTATATGGGGCAACAAATAGACCATTTTGAAATTTGAAGGGAGTATTCTCAGGTGTATGGGACAGAGTTGAAAAGGGAGGGCCTGGGTTAAGTTCAATGTCATCTACAGTATAAAAAACACAAACAGAGCCCAGTACTACATCCAATGGCACAAATACACTGTGAAATACCAATATATTCTCTTGTAAAAAGGATCATTTAGTTTAACCTTTCGGCCAAAGCGTCTTAAGCCTGCTGCCATTTACAAGGCATGACCATAGCAGGGCCTAACACTGATTAAAATTCTTAATAACCTGTACAATACTAGGAAGAATGATCATATTTGATCTGTCATAATCAGATGCATGGTTCTAAATCTGATTGAAATTCTTATTTACCTGGACAATACTAGGAAGAATACTCTGTACTTGATCTGTCACAATCAGCTGCATGCAAAGACCTGTGCATATGGAAAGTGGGATGGGACAAGCTTTAAACCTGGGAGTGAGGGGCCAACCTCCAAATCAGCTGTGAACAGTTGAACAAAGTTAACAAAACACACAAATACCCAGTAAGCTCATTTAAGCCCCAAAAGTTATCACAATATATATGTGTATATATATATATATATATATATATATATATATATATCAAATGTAAATACAACTGTATGCTCATCTGCATGTCTTAGGCAGGTCTGCAACCCCGCCTTTCCCCATTATCACCCAGCACACAGCACTTCCACTGCAGCAAGGGATTCTGGGAAATGACATGCAAATGAGCACACAGTGCCACTTTTTGCTTCAAAAACCATTTTTAACATGGTTCCCTATAGGCGTAAGCTTGCTGCATGGTCACAGCTTTGAGCACAGCCAGGGTTAAGGTGCATACCCAGAAAACCACCCACAGACAGCTGTTTCGACCTTAATGGGTCTCATCAGTGTGGGGTTGATTAACTGGGTATGCAAAGAAGCTAAAGGATGGGCCAACCATAATACTGAGTAAAGTTATGGTGAGTAAAAAAGTGACAAAAACCCTCCACAGCAAAGCAAATATGCAAATGTAAATACATGCTCATCTGCATGTCTTAGGCAGTCTGCAACCCCGCCTTTCCCCATATCACCCAACACAGCACTTCCACTGCAGCAAGGGATTCTGGTCTGGGAAATGACATGCAAATGAGCACACAGTGCCACTTTTTATATATATATATATATATATATATATATATATATATATATATATATATGTGTGTGTGTGTGTGTGCGTGCGTGCGTGCTTGCGTGTGTGCGTGTGTGTGTGTGTCTAAAAATGTCAAAACGGAGTGCTACTGGGCATGGCAATATATACTATAAACAAACACAAACAGAGCCCAGTGCCACAAATACACTGTGAAATACCTATATATTCTCTTGTAGGAAGGGTCATTTAATTTAACCCTTTGGCCAAAGCGTCTTAAGCCTGCTGCGACTTTCAAGGCATGACCATAGCAGGGCATAACACTGATTTAGAACCATGCAACTGATTATGAGAGATCAAATATGATCATTCTTCCCAGTTTTGTACAGGTTATTAAGAATAGAATATACTCTATTCAGTGACATGAGTTATCAATGTAATTCAATGTATATGGACTCCATTTACTTCACATACGTGAACAAAGTTTATGGTGAATCTACAGGATACTCACAGTATATTTCCTAATTGAACACCTGTGATGTTTATCACAGGTTTTGACTGATCATCAGTGATTGGTTAGAGCGCTCTGTGTTCCGAGATTATTGGCTATCGAGAGACCGCACCCACTTTTAAAATTTCTAAAATGTGTTTATATTAGAACTGAAGGACCAGCATTTTAGTCTCCTCCCCCTGAAGAAGCATGTTCTGTGTGCGAAACGTACGTCGGCAAAGAAGGCGTTACGCCATGTGATGTTAGTGGAGTGGCGATGCATTGCAGACTACCGGCTTGAGATATGGCTTGTATACGGGTGTTATTGGGTTCTCATTTGATCCGCCGACCGCTGTGTAGCCTGGATATAAGTATTGAACGATATTTGCACTATTGCAATCTGGGTATTATACATATTGACAGAGGTGCTATTAGTGGTATACTACTCATGAGATTATACTAGACACACTCTGTTTATGTTATTGACTCTAGATACAGCTTTTCCTCATCTGTGATATACTTTCATTTTACAAGCAAGGCTGCTCTATTGATTTGAGAGTGAGTCAAGTTATACAATTCGGGTTTTCTACATATTTTAATATGTGACTTTGGTTTGGTGAAACTACACTATATACTCATGAATATTGATCCAGCTGATACACAGGAGATACTGTGATAGAGATATATATTACATGGTGTATGGGATAGGGAACCATCCTTTCTGAATATCATTATTTGCCCATGGTATACTGGTCTGCGACAGAGTCCACAACTACTAAGGGCTACATTTATCTATTATATCTAGATACATATATGCAGAGTTAGTAAACATACTGCTTGTATTTACAATTGGTATTGGAATATATTAGCCAATTAGCCCTGGTTGTGCTTATTGACCACAACACAAACAGGAGTTTAAACTTTATATTGTATATACTTCATATACTTGATTTCACTGTGTTCATTGTAATTTAGGATGTAATTAAAGTTTATATTGAATCTACGGGATACTTACAGCATATTTCCTAATTGAACACCTGTGATGTTTATCACAGGTTTTGACTGATCATCAGTGATTGGTTAGAGCGCTCTGTGTTCCAAGATTATTGGCTATCGAGAGACCGCGCCCACTTTTAAAATTTCTAAAATGTGTTTATATTAGAACTGAAGGACCAGCATTTTAGTCTCCTCCCCCTGAAGAAGCATGTTCTTTGTGCAAAACGTACGTCGGCAAAGAAGGCGTCACGCCATGGGATGTCAGTGGAGTGGCGATGCATTTATATTGTATATACTTCATATACTTGATTTCACTGTGTTCATCGTAATTTAGGATGTAATTAAAGTTTTATTATTTAGATTTTTAAACTAGGTGGTCCAATCTGATCTATTATGAGCGTCCATTAGAATTATTATTTGAAGGACTATGAGATTCCTTAATACTCCTTTACTATGTATAGAGTGCAATACATAGGGGTACTTCTGTTCTTTGTGGATCAATTCTGTTCAAAAAGGTGGAGGCAGTCAGTATATAAAATCGAAAGATTAGCAATAGGGCTAAATTATATATCCCACTTGCTAATCCCTACAACTCTAGGTGTAACCCACCTGTTCCCACAAGTGCAGACCCATGTTGGCATCTGCTGATGTCACGCTACAGTACGTGCCCAACACACATTTACATCCTATTACAAAGCTTCGTCAGGGAGAGTTTTGCATCTAGCACTTCAGCTGTGGTGGCTGCTATACGCTGTCTGAAAATTAGATTTTTACTAAAGTGCACGTATCTCATAGTATGAAACAGACACAGTAAATTTTAGTTCTTTTCATTCTATAGAACTTGGTTGAGAAATACAAAGCTTATCTTTTAATTATTTTAGAACAATTATGTCAGTGAGCATTACAATGGTTGGGGCATGTAGTTCAGGAAGAGGAATAATTGCTTTATGATATAATATGTGGTAAATTGTTTCAGATTCTGTGATAAAATTGTTTGTCTCTATATTACCATAAAGCACATTACATAGTTTCATGAAAATAATGAAATGCTATGGTTAGAGTTTCCATGGAAATGTGAGTGGTAATACTATTTCTGTAAATAGTCAGTATATAACATGTTTTATTTTTACTCATAAAGGACTATTTTCTCTGAAACTTGTGTTTTATCAACTATATTATAGATCAAAATTGTATAAATATATATATATTTTGTTTACTATATTTACTGTAGTTTGCTTACAGTTCAAAAATCTGTGAGGTTTGGTTTCTGTAGTTGAAGTGATGGAGTATTATCTACTTTGCTCCATAAATATTATCCAATTTTCTTAATTTTGTTACAGATGTATGCAATTTCTCGATTTTCTGTCTTAGTCATTCTTTTGTACAGTAATTGACCTTTTCTAAAGTTATACCCTTAGTTTTAAAAGATTAGCTAAATTACACTCTTACCCAATGTCTCGTATCCAAACAGATTAATTATTCATGCTAGATTTTAATGTATTCACTCTAATATCAGGTTGATTGAAGCCCAGAGAGAGTTGTGTTTTTTCTAGAGTGGAGGCTTTTTCTTACAGAATGTTTCACATATAATCATGTTACAACTTGATAAGGGATCTTTTCATGTTCCCTTTCTTATATTCATTAATGAAAAGCCTATTTGTTAATTAAAATATATACTAAATAATTGAGCAAACACATGATGTGCTGAATGCCCTAGAACTCATGTGTTACAGGCTGCATTTGCACCATGTGCTTCTCCTATGCTTTCTTAAATAATATGCATTTGATTTGTATGTAAAAAACGCAATTTTAGAAGTTTGTAAAAATAAATATATATATTTTTTTAAAGTATTTATTGTTGAAATGTTTCACTGATTTTACAGTAATACCAAAGAGAACATACAGGCGGTGAATAAGTGCAGATGGCAAACAAGTATGCCTTGCACACTATGATGCAAAGCACTCATCAAGAAACGGATGAACAGCCTGACACTTCGGGAGAGTGTAGATAACTTAATGAACGAAAAAGCACAGTAGATAATAAGTAAAGGGAAAACAAAATATATTGTAGCTAGAGAAAGGCAGAAAAAGAAAAAGAAAGGCAAAAGAAAAAAAAGCAGGGAAGAAAGTGAGAGATAGCTAAGCAAAAATAATTCTCAGAACCAGCAACTTGGAAAGCAAGTAAATGGTTAAAAGGTGAAAGGCACGGTGCTAAAACAACTAAAAAAAAGGGTCACTATACACCTGTCATCAAAAGGCAAGAGTCAAGCACATGAAAAATAATGAGGTTCAAGTCCAAAAAGGTAATTTTTCACTCTTGACTCCTTTTCTCCTTTTACAGAACTGGAAGTTTCTAAGCTGATTTTCACTTCTCTGTCTACCTCATTCCTTCTTGATTCTATCCTGTCACACATTTTCAGAATTCTAACTCCTGTCTTAGACCCAACTTGCACCAATATTTTTAATTCCTCCCTGTCCTCTTGCATTTCCCCCTCCTTCTTAAAGCATGTGGTGGTCACACCTATTCTCAAAAACACTCTAGACCCTACGTGCATTATTAACTACCAACCTGTTACCTTCCTCCCATATGAGCAACTTTCTTAATTCCCTTACTCTCCTGGAATGTTTACAATCTGGCTTCTGTACAGCTTACTGAACAGAGACTGGGCTCACTAAAGTAGCTAATGATCTCATGAAGCCAAATCCCATGGTAATTTGTTCATACTAATCCTGCTTGATCTCTCTGCTGCCTTCGAAACTGTTGATCATTTTATTTTCCTTCATATTCTAAACTGCTTTGGTATCCACAACAAAGCTCTCTCCTCATCTTTCCAATTGCAAATTTCCAGTCTCTGTTGCTAACATGTCTTAGTATTCTCTTGATCTATCTGTTGATGTACCTCAGAGCTCTGTTCTGGGACCTCTTCTTTTCTCTCACTACACACTATCAGTTGGTGACCTCATCAACTCTTTTATCCATAGATATCATCTCTATGAAGATGATACTAATATATCTATCCACGCTTACTCTTACACCTGAAATCCAGTCCTGAATGTCGGATTGCTTCTTGGCTACTGTATATCCTAGTGGATATAAACCAGGCCCAATATCCCCTTTTTCCATCACCATAAATGGTTCTACTAACTATCAAGTCACCACAGCACATTGCCAAGGAGTGACATTTGACACCTCCCTTTCCTTCTCCATTACCATTAACCCATTTCATCTGTACTTCAGGAAGAAACAGCTGTTTGAAGTGCCAGAATTCCCCAGGGCGGCCGCGACCGGAGAAGTGACAAGTCAACACCACACCCCCATCTATAGCAGCAATGTGGGAGTGGTGAGATCGCTGCTTGACATTGATACTCTTGTACCATTTAGCTACAAGCTTTTATAACTTTGCCTAAATGTGAGTTTCCATTTGGGGGGCCTAGGCTTATTTTTTTTTTTTAATAGTAATAATTTAATATAAAGATTACAGATTTATTTGCGCAATGGATTTCTTTGTTTTTTTTTTCAATGAGCTAACCCACATACAAGACATCCGGTGATTTCATCATAGAGTTTACATCTCCAGTTTATTTTCTCACAAATGTTAGTACAACCATTGAGGTTTTTGAGATAAACTTACTTCATTAGTTGTTGTACTGTATATCACACTATTGTTTTTTTTTTTTTTTTTTTAATGTATTGGATGTTTGCCGCTCCCTCTTCCCCCTGGAACCATTGCATCTGAAGAAACTGGAAAACAGTTTTCTGTTGGAGGTTGAGTGGTGGACTCCATTCTCTTTCACTTTTTTCACCTTTTTCACTTTAACAGTTTTTCACTTTTAATACTTTTAATTAGTTTATTCACCGTTATCACTATCAGAGTTTTCATCCACTTTAAGATAACTGCATTTGTTTCATTAATATTCACAAGAGTGGAACTTTAATGTGAAGTTTGGATTTGATTTCATTATATTATAACACTAATATTACAATCGCTTTTATTATCACTTGTGTCTTTTGGAGAACACCATCCTAGTACTTTGTTCTTGCCATTCCCAATAACAACAGGGCTAAAACAGATGGCTTCTTCCTCCATAAAAATTGGCAAGCTCCGCCCTTTCCTTTGTCATGCAACTTCTAAAACTCTAATGCTTACCCTTATCCTCTCCCCTCTTGATTATTGTAACATATTGCTAACAGGCCTTCTGTCTCACAACTTACTCCTTTGCAATATATATTGCAATATATACAAAATTCTGCTGCTAGAAAAATTAAATTTTCTCCCAAAACTCTGCTCATCTCCTCCTTAAATCCCTCTCCTGGCTTCCAGTCAAGATTCGGATCACCTACAAAGTTCTATTCCTTTCCTTAAAAGCTCTACATTTTTTTGCTCTTCTCTACATATCAGCTGTGATCTCTTGCTACAGTTTGCCCTTGCTCGTCACCTGTATTCTATCCATAAATGTCCCCTTTCCACCCTTTCAGCTCTACTGCTCTCTCTCACCATAAACCTTTTTATCTAACTGCACCTTACCTGTGGAACTTCCTCACCCTCAACATACACACCTTCTCTACCCTCCTTTAAGACAAACCTTAAAACGCACCACTTAAATGAAACGCTCCAATAGCCTAGACTCATGGCTAATATCCCACACCCAGTGTCATTCCTACCAATGACTGTCATCTACTGCACTACTGTAATTCCCTCACCTTTTGTCTCTGTAAGTTTCCCATCATACCACTTAGATTGTAAAATCTCCAGGGTAGGTATTTCTTTTCCTATTGCCTTATCGTATGTGTTGCTCTGGTACTATAATTCCCTGTACTGTATTATCTCTCTTGTAAAGCCCTAAGTACAGCTGTGGGCAATATATAAATAAAGATATAACAACATTGGCGTTAATGTTCTCAATATGTAAATTCAATAGGCTTCGCTACAATCTAGGAGTTTGATCCAATTTCGCACTTGTCAGTTAGGAAGAACTTTTTCAATGCCAATATTTTTTAAATTATTTAAACCTCCATTGGAACAGAACAAAACATGTTTAGATACAGGATGATTTATGTCCCTATTTTTATAAGTCACATATGTTCAAAAATACACGATCTAAGTTTATACTAGTCATACTTATATTGGTCTTGGAACATCCACATTGTTGTTTATATATAACATCATCTGCATCACAGTTTATGAATGACAATTCTATATATTTTATTTTGATCTAAAAAAAAAGGTTATGTTCACAGTGAATAAGCATGCCCTGCATTTCCTACATGTATACCAATGTAGCCCTATGGTTGGTAGCAGTGCCCTTGCGGTGTGCTTGTGGACACCTCCCCCAAATCTTGCGCATTCAATGTTTGCACATGTTAGCACGCAATGTGAAAGAGGGCTGAACAAAGAATTTCAGCACTGTTTGCAATACCAGCTAGAAACTGTAGGAGGCGATAGCACACTATTGTGTTTTAAAAATCGAAATGCAATGTAACCAGGAACTTATTTGCATCTCAAAATCCAGGGAGAGCATGCAAGGAGAAAGACAACAAAACACAACAATCTAAGTGTAGACGATAAAAATATGTGAATAAATTTCACTGCAATCTTGGCTCTTCTGTGAAGCCTACTCACAAAATATCAGTGTTTTTAGGGCAACATCAATTAACTGTGGTGAGCATGTTCTTCTGGACTCAGGTAAGGATGTACTCCATATCAGATTCCGACAAAGTGTTGAGATGCAAAGAAAAGAAATGCATCCATAGCGCAGATCAATATAATAAAAAGTATACATTTTATATAGCACCTCAATCTGGAGTCAACCAGATTAAAAGAGCAAGCACTTGCATGGATCGCTAGTGGAGAAAGGTTTGATTATGTTATATTTTCGGACGAGTAGAGGCTCCACGGATTTTTTAAATGCAATAATTTATTGAAGCCAAATAAAGTGTCCACCGTTTTTGCTGTCACAGCAGCCTTTGTCAAGGAGTGGCCACTGCTGTGACAGCCGAAATGTTGGACACTTTATTTGGCTTCAATACATTATTGCATTTTTTAAAAAATCCGTGGAGCCTCTACTCGTCCTTTCTTGTGTATCCTGTATTTGGATTATAGCAGGTATTCCCTCACCAAGTTAGAGAGCACCGGTATTAGTATCTTAGATTTCTTTAGATTTTTGGTGTGCAACATTTTCCCACATTACATATTTCCGGATGAGACATCTGTCTCTCTTGACAGATTTGCCACTTTTATGTACCGGGAAAAAAAATGTCTAGCCCTGAAACCTCGGCCCAAGCATCCACTAAAAATCCATATGTGGGTGGCAATCTCGAGACTTGTACCAGGACCTATAATAGTATTTGAAGGCAAGTCCCTGTGTTTCCGTTTTAGTAATTGTTTGTTACATTTGACAAATTAATTCTAATGTATCTAAATGTAGCAATTACCATACTGTATGTGGCCTGTATACAATGCAGAAATTAGACAGGATAGTACAACTAGTTACAGTATACTGTACGATACTTTATGAATGTTATCATTTCCCGCCATGAGTGTTGCAATTTTTTTTTGTCCAGGAATCATGAATAATTGCCATACATTAGAGATGAATTCCGATTTGGTCCCCGGTTCTTCAAGTATAACGACCCAAAGCAGAGTGCCACTGCTGCCTTTATCCATGAAAGTGGAATCAACTGGGTCAGAACCCCGCCAGAATACGTTTTCTAACGGTTTCCAGCTGTTTTCAATTGTATTGTGCTTTATTTTTACATTTACATATCTGTCCCTAACCTTGCTGTCTTTGTTTCTATATTTGCTGATTCCCCGATTTGAACCCCAGAGAACTGGATTGTCATGAAATGAAACATCACCTCATGAAAAAAGTAAAGCCGGTGAACAAAAAAGAGATTATTAAGAGGAACCTTAGTTACTGGGAAAACACTAACTCTAACTGTTCAAACGTGCAAAAATTATATAAATCACATTAGCAATGTTTTGCATATTGTTTTAAAATGGCTTTGGTTGGGGACAGGGATGTAGTCTTTATAACAAAACTTATAATTTTTATATTATAGATTCCTATTTTTATTGCAGCAGGCTACACTATGGTAAGCACTGACAAGAAGCAGGAGGTATTTATATTCTGTCTTCAATATGCAGTATAGATATTTAAGTTGAGAGATATACTGTACAAACACATTTAAAATTGTGTATATAATTATATAGTTGTTAAGAGGTTTTAACTTGAGTGTACACTGTTATTTAGAAAGATTTAGACATATACATATATTGCAAATCAACTGTCTACTGCATAGATATTTTATTTTAGAGATATACAAATCTATATTTACAAACAAATTAAAATTTGTAGATATTATAATATAGTAGTTAAGAGGTTTTACCTTGAGTGTACACAGCAATTTAGAATCCTATGTCTACTGCATAGATATTTAATTTGAGAGATACAGTACACAAATCTATATGTATAAAAATATTTGAAATTGTATATAATTATATAATTTTACTAATACTCCCTATTCCTTAATTTTCATTCACAGAAATCAAGATTCATTGTGTAAGGAATCGGGGAGTGCGTCCCCCTGATGTCTCGCGCAACCCCACTGACTTACAGCACGTGCGTGCTCACGCAGGAGCTTAATAGATATTGCAGAGTCTGGCTCCGCCCCCCAGCTATGGAGACACATGTGCACCGCTCCCCAGCTGCGCGTCAACAATCCTCATCACGCCCACCTGTCTCCTGCACCACTCCAACTATCTTTGCCTCCACTGAGGCTACACCTCTACTCCTCCCCTCTCTCTCTCATTGGTCCTGCTCTCCCATATATGCTCAGCTGTGCAACTTGCACTTTGGATGAGCATAGTTCCAGTTAGCGTTGTTCTCCCACTTCCTGGTTCCTTGTCCTGCCTTCTCTTGTTCCCTGCTGCCTTGCTTTCAGATTGATCTCCTGTGTACCGACCCGGCTTGCTCTTGGACTCCACACTTCTGGCTTACAGACCCTGGCTTACCTCTGACCTTTTGCACCTCTCCAATCTTGACCACGGCTTACGGACTTCTACGCTCCTACTGGCTCCAACCCCTGACCACGGCTATCGGACACAGACCATTCTACCGGCTCCTACCTCTGACTTCGGCAAGTATCAAGACTACTCTAATCTCTCCAATCCTGACACGGTTGCCTGACCATCCACTCTACAGACGTGCCCCCGTGGCTGTGGGTGGCATTTGTACCCATTCCCACCTCAGTACTGGGGTCCCGCCTTGTTTGTCGTGAGCACAGTGTTACACATTGGAAGTGCTGCACAATGCCTAACACTTAAACCTCTCATACTTTTTTACTAATCCTCCCTATTCCTTAATTTGTATTCAAAGGAATCAAGATTCAGAGAGTTGGTTGGCCTGCACTGGTGATGGTATTGTTATTGAGGCAGGTATTCATGCTAGTGCTGATAAGTTGGTTGTGGCATATTGGAAGGACAGGCTCAGGAAGTTTAATTATTCAATCTCTTGGTCCTGATCAATATCTTTCTCCTTCAGAAGTTGCCATGATCGAACATACCTGCTCAAGATAGGTGTAGCAACCAGCAAACTCTTTTCATGCCAGGACGTGGAGGTGTCCTAATAAAGCAATCATTCAAACTTAAGTTGTGTCATATAGAATTCTTCACTCTTGCTGGTTTAGTGAATTTTTGAAGTATTCGTACTTGTCAATTATATACTCATAGATTTCAGGCAGCGTTGTCTTCTTATCTATCTTGACTTCAATTGCTGAATACATCATATATGCATAGCTTCAAGCTGGTCATTTAATGCACCGAGCTGCCATCATGTGCTATGCCACACTCAGAAATGAAGTTAATGTTGGGCAAAGATTACGTTAAATACATACTGGTTTTTAATAAAATGTGAAACACCGACATTAGACAGTATTGACAGAACAAGGTAATTTAACAAAGAAATATACATACATTTTATCTGCGCTTTTAGACACCTGCTTCAGACATTGAACTGCACTGTACGGTAGCATTCAGAGTCCCATAGGCTAAGCTATTCAATTCGCCATCTGCCGGACATGCACTGAACTGCTACACCACAAATAATAATTCTGTCTGACCACTAAGTAAATTCAGACCAAGCAGGTACGGCATGCTGCAGAGCTGCACTACTTGCTTCATAGAGTGCTAACGGAGTACTAACAGGGCATCCATGGAGGCAGATAGAAATAAAAGGCTGCATCTGTAGAAAACTTTTATGTTCTGTTTCTTTTTATGTTCAAGAGAGAAGAGATTTGGAGACAACTGGTTACTCAAAGTTGGAGTTTTTTAAATACACATTTAAAACTAAGTGTAATCATTTCTTTCAGCACTGGATCCAACAATAGCACACCCCAATGTTCCTGTAACGGACGTGGTCACCACAAACCGGGACCGGACCGCAGGGCTGAGGTGGGGATGTGAATACACCGACCTTAGGCTGCTCAGCTGTTTTTTTTGGATTGCGCAGTTCGTAGTCGTTCCAAGCAGGGTCAGGGTTGGAGACAGTAGCAACATCGATATCCAAGCAGGGGTTCGGCAATGGAAGTCAGGTGTGCTTGTCACGCCTGTATGCCCGCAGACCTGGCAAGATCCCAGTACTGAGGTGGGAACGGTATTACACCACACACCCACAGAAGTGGGATCGAGCCCGGAGTGTGGAATAGCGTTGCTGGGCCTGTAGTGACAGTTGTTAGTTATACTTGCAACGCCAGTAGGTGTAAGAGTAAGAATGGTCATGTCCGTGTGCCAATATCCAGGGGTCCAGAGGGTAGATTAGTCAGGGTACAAAGCCAGGTCCAAGGATGCCAGAGGTAAATGAGGTAGAGTTCAAGCAGGGTTCAAAGGGATAACAGAGAGCAGAGTAGTCCAGGACAAGCAGGGGTCATAAGCCAGGGAAATCCAAGGTAAACACAGGAGCAGGAACACAGGAGCATGATACAGCAGAGACACAGAGGGAGCACAGCATAGGTCAGCACACAGGGAAACAGGAACTATGCAGAGCGAGGAAGAAGTGGACAGACAGGGATTATAAAGGAAGGCACACCAATAGGAGAGAGGGGAGGAGCAGAGAGAGAAGTGGGAGATAACACAGATAGGTCAGGGAGAGAAGAGGAGGAGACAGAAGGGGCAGTTAGGGGAATGACCTGTAGGGTTGGGAGGCAGAGTCAGGATCATGAGAAGCCAGGTAAGAGGAGCGTGTGCACGCGCCCTCTGTAAGTTGAGGGTGCGCGCGCACAGGCTGTGATAGAGAGATGGCCCGCAGGGACTGAGAGGAGGAACGTGTGCACGCGCCCTCCGTGAGCTGAGGGGGCGCGCGCACAGGCCGGGTCTCCAGGCGCGCGGAGCGCCGCACCGCGGTCACCCCGCTGGAGGAAGGCAGGGGAGCGGACGGAGCAGCCAGGGAAGGTAAGGTGTTGGCTGTGGGCACAGGATGGGTCAGGGGATGGGGAGTGTCACTGCAGGGGCTTGGGGACCACGCGGGTGCGCGAGACCTGCGGGGCATGCGCTGAGGTAGTGGGAGAGAGGTAGACGGAACGGGACAGGAGTGAGAAAGGGTAGAGGGATTGGCAGGAGATGGGACAGAGGGAAAAGAAGGGGAAGGAATCCCCTGAATCGTCAAAGTATCCCCCCCTTGAAGATCGATCTCTGAGCGATCCAACCACGGCTTGAGGGGGAACTTTTGGTGGAATTGGAGCAGAAGTCTTGGAGCATGGATGTGACGTGCCGGTACCCATGAACGTTCTTCTGGCCGTAGCCCTTCCAGTGGACCAGGAATTGGAGACTATTTTTGGACCAACGGGAATCAATAAGTGACTGGACCTCATACTCCTATTGTCCTAGGATGGAGACTGGCTCAGGTTACCGAGCGGGGACAGGAAAATGAGGGCTAGGTACGAAAGGTTTAAGAAGGGAAGCGTGGAAAACGGACGGAATCTTCATAGTAGGAGGAAGATCGAGACAGTAGGCCACAGGATTAATTTTCTCCAAAATTTTGAATGGACCTAGGAAACTAGGAGACAGTTTAGGCGATGATGTCTTCAGCCTAATATTTTTTGAGGATAACAACACCCGGTTGCCAGGTTTGAAGGAAGGACCAGGTTGACGATGACGATCCGCCTTGGATTTTTGTTTGGCCACCGCGGATTGTAAAGACTTGAGCATCCTTTTCCAAGATTCTTGGAGATTGACAACATGAGAGTCGGCCGCAGGAACGCCCGAAGGAGAAAGCGAGAGAGGAAGGCTAGTGGGGTGGAAACCGAAGTTGATGAAAAAGGGGGACTCCTGAGTGGACTCGTTTTTCAGGGAATTTATGGCAAATTCGACCCATGGTAGAAGGTCCACCCAGTTTTCTTGTGAATCTGATATGAAACATCTTAGGTATTGTTCAAGGGTTTGGTTCATCCTTTTAATTTGACCATTGGTTTGAGGATGGTATCCTGAGGAAAATAACAGAGAGATACCGAGTCTCTGGGAAAATACCCGCCAGAATTTCGAGATGAACTGTGATCCACGGTCAGAGACAATAGAAATGGGTACGCCATGTAACCTGAAAATTTCTTTGGAGAAGACATCGGCCAACGTGGCAGAGTTAGGAAGACCCTTGAGGGGAACAAAGTGTGCTTGTTTAGAGAACCTGTCTACTACGACCAGAATAGTGTTCATCCTTTTGGAAATGGGCAGTTCACCAATGAAATCCATTGAAATGTGTTTCCAGGGTTGTTCCGGAATGGGGAGAGGCAAGAGAAGGCCAGAAGGCGTGTGATGGAGTGTCTTACTCTGGGCACATACGGGACAGGCAGAAGAAAATCGAGAATGTCCTGGTTCATCTTTGGCCACCAAAAGGTCTGCTTAATGAGATCTGCTGTCCTTTTGAAGCCTGGGTGACCGACTGCTCTAGAAGAATGACCACAAAGCAAAACTTTATGGCGAAAGCGTGGAGCTGCATATAGGCATCCTTCTGGTACCCTGAACCTGCTGGGAATGTGAGCTTGAGCTTTGTTGATCTCGTCCAACACATCGAAGTTGTTCGCGGAAATTATACATTTGGCAGGCAGAATAGGCTCCATGGTTTCATTAGCTTCGGTTTCTGTGGCGAACTGACGAGAGAGAGCGTCCGCTTTGATATTTTTGGTACAAGGAATATATGAGATGGTGTAGTTAAAGCGGGAAAAGAAGAGTGACCAGCGAGCTTGGCGGGATCCCAGACGACGGGCCCCCTCAATATATAACACATTTTTGTGGTCTGTGAGAATAGCAACTGGTTCTTTGGAACCCTCCAAAAGGTGTCTCCATTCTTGAAGAGCCAGTTTTATGGCCAAAATTTCATGATTACCGACATAATTCCTTTCGGCAGATGACATTTTCCGTGAAAAAAAACCACAGGGGAAGTTTCTCTTGGAGAGAAGTCCTCTGGGACAGGACTGCGCTGGCTCCTACGTCCGAGGCGTCGACCTCCAAAGTGAAGGGGAGGGAGGTATCCGGATGACGAAGGATGGGCGCAGAAATGAAAGCCTTCTTGAGGATCTCAAATGCAAGAATAGCCTCAGAAGACCAGGAAGAGATATCAGCGCCCTTCTTGGTCAGTGCAGTGATGGAAAGAGCAATAGAAGAAAATGTTTTGATGAATTTCCTGTAATAGTTGGCAAAGCTGAGAAAACGCTGCACAGCCTTTAGTGAATTTGGCACCCCGCTGGAGGAAGATAGGGGAACGGACAGAGCAGCCAGGGAAGGTAAGGTGCTGGCTGCGGGCACTGGAGGGGTCAGGGGATGGGGAGCGTCACTGCAGGGGCTCGGGGACCGCGCGGGTGCGCGAGACCTGCAGGGCATGCGCTGAGGTAGTGGGAGAGATGTAGACGGAATGGGACAGGAGTGAGAAAGGGTAGAGGGATTGGCAGGAGATGGGACAGAGGGAAAAGAAGGGGAAGGAATCCCCTGAATCATCACAGTGCTCCACTTCAGTGTAGGAGCATCATCAGCGCGGGAGTGGCCTCTACACGAGGAGCGGGAATGGCCCATGGTACCGGTCACAACAAAGGGAGAAGGCAGACCGGACTAGGCACACTGCAGGGCAGCACTGGCAAACCAGCGCTTCAGCACAGGAGTCCAAAACAGGCCTCTGCGAGGAGAGAGAGCAGCAGACCTCAGGACTCAGAAGGCAGGCCTCAGCTATGGGAAAAGGAAGCAGGCCTCATGGAACAAGGAGCTGAAGGATACGCTGGGGATCCAACACTTCAGCACAGGAACCAGGACACGGCCTCTGCAATGGAGGTACACAGCAGGCCCCAGGAACTTGGAACAGGAACCAGATCTAGGAACAAAGAAACAAGAACAGGACGGCCAAACAGGTAGCTTGGGCAAACACAGTTACATCCTATGACAAAGGACTATGCTCGGCACTGAGGCAATGTAAGAGTGCAGTATAAGAAGGCCAGCGGGCCAATCCCATGAGAGAGGTGTGAGGGCATTTCTCCAATGAGAGAGCACCGAGGCAGAACTGCAGTAATTACCAGCACAGGTGGATGTGAGGGGAGGTTGTTTGGAAGCAGCACAGTTCTGTAAGGAAAGGGTTTCCACCAAACCCAGGAACGGATTCCTTACAGTTCCATAATGATGAGGCAGCTTTTAGAACCTAAGAATGTCTGAGCCTCTTTCTTGGCCAAAATGTTCTATCCACAGGGGCGTTCTTTTTTTGTGGGCTTCATGCTAAACCAAGGCATTAGATCAAAAATCCATGTGTATTCTGAACAAGCAGTGCAGTAAGAGTTTTTGAAGAAATACCATTCAGTTGCTCTACAGCATAAGAGTAATAAAGTAATAAGAACTAGTAACAGTTCATGACAAATATCTAAATATATAACTAATCACAGGTCCTACATATATGCAGATTAAGCAAGAATTGCAGCAACCTACTGTTTTTAATCAAGGAGTCACCTAGTGGTATCAACACTGGTATCATACCCATATACAATATCCTAATTCTTATAGAAATCCCATTATTATATACTATTTTTCAATTGTGTTTAATATCAAAGCTATTGAGAAATCTATTGGTGTATAAACATAAGCATTTTTGCTCAAACATTTTGCTCTATGCATATCAATAAATGCTAAAAATACAATTACATTTGTATTTGTGTATATAGGACAGAGAAAAAATAATTTGACAGCTACACGCACACAGTGGTAATAGTCAGTTCAGGCAAATACTTTGAAAGTAGTAGTAGTAGTAATAATATTGATAGCAACATTTGCAAAAATGGCAAGTAGCCAGACAAAATATATAAATATATATATATATATTTTTACATTTTATTACTAGGGTACCTGAGAAGGGGGTCTACGGAGCAGAACTGAATTGAGTTGAGGTTCGGGGAACCTCTGCTTCTTGAGATACAGGCGGTATCTCCAATGCATTGGATTCCTATGGTCAAGTGACACGGAACATTTCAATGCATAGCAGATACCTGCGCCCCATAACAGGACCTGTATCTTGGGAAGCAGGGGTCCCCAGACCTCAAATCAATGTGGTTCTGCTGCTGAGACCCCTTGCTCATGTACACTAATAATAAAAATTATATTAAAGCAGCATCGTTATCTTAGCGGATATCCGCTAAGCAATGAAGGCGTTAAGGCATAATATAGTAGCTTTTTGAGGACAGAGGGGGTGAATAAAGTGGGTACTTGGTCCTTCATTCACCCCCTCTGCCCCAATAAACATTGAAATATGTAATAACCAAAAATATACAACCCACCCAACCCCTGTACCCCCACATAAAACCCTTATTTATTTATTTTAACATAGGATTGATCACAGAGGCTGGTGGGTGTGCCTGGGTGGTCCCCACGGGTGTCCATGGATCCTAAAGTGGTTCCCATGGATGTCTGTGGGCCCTCGGGTGGTCGCTGCGAGAGTCTGTGGCCCTCCAGGTGGTCCCCACGGGTCACTTTAAGGGATGATGTCACATCCTTATAAACTAAGGTAACATATCACATGGTACAGCAACCAATGATAATGGGCCCAGTTCACAGACACCTACTCCGGTGGCTCAATGAGCCCTCCTCTGGAACCCAGAAGTCCGTGTTTTATACCTCATTGAGACATTACAGAATCTGTAGTACCCCCAAAGAGAGAGGCTGAGCCTCAAGTGTATGGACACTACTCCACAGAGGGCGTTGAAGACTGGCTTTGCCGAAGCCAATGTGTTAGGTACCCTCCCAACCGGGCAACCTATGATTCATTTGCGGTGCCCCACTATGAGGCTCAGCAGTGGTCTCGCAGTAAAATCAAATCTGTCAAAGTGATGTTTACAGAGATGTACAACATGATGTAAAGCCGGTTCAATGTGTTAAGTTGTACATATGACACTGCATTTTTATTATATAACTGTTGTGGTTGTGTGTTACAATGTTCCCAAGCGGAGGCGTTTGGTCTTTTAACAAGGGGGAGAATGTGGCCAGGTTCCCCCTCTGGGCTCCCCATGTCCCCTTACCTCCTTTGCAGGGCGTCGCCATCTTGAATGTGGCCGCGCATGCACAGTGCAGTTATGCATGTGCAAAAAGTCAGCAGCGGTGGCCATTTCAGATACAGGGCTCCGTGGGGACTACAAGCCCCACAATGCACAGGGGCTGGGGGATCAGGTGCCACAGCTAAGCCAATAGTGTTGTGAAGATCCCCTGCTCCATATGTTTACACTTTTTGCGCGCTGAGGAGACCACGCTAGTCTGCAGAAGGACAGGAGCTTAGATGTAGTGTCCAGGGAGCTGTGCTTCCCTGAACTAGGCCTAGCTTATACTCTTAGGCCCAAGGTAGGCCCTGAGCCCCAATTAGCTTGTTGCTGTTATAGGGACAGTCCCCTTAGACAGGGACACTGCCCCACTTAGCATAATTAGTGTCAGGGACACAGCAGAATGCCGCACAGCAGTTGTGGACTGTAGTCTGTGACCAAACCACCACAGCAAGGCTAGAGACTCTCATCACAGTGGGAAACTCCAGCCAGATACCACCCCACATGGAGGTGGATGCTTCTCTGATGGCGATGGCATGGGACCAGGCAGTTTTTTTCTGTCGGTAATACCAGGTACTGGAGCACTTGGCAGGTATTCCCCATCTACAAGTGCACCAACTAATACTTCTTGTGGGCAGCGCTGTCGCACACACATTGCGTGGGTTTGCTCCTGGGGACACCGGGTGGTTAGGTGCCCAGGGCACCTCAGTACTTTGGGGCAAATCCCACTGGGGTGTGGACATGGTGGTTGGGGGCACAGTGTGGGGGTACGGCCCTGTGAGGCCTGAGTAGTTCTGTTATTCTTATTCTTATGTGTTCAGTAAACTTGTTAAACCATACCAGTGTATATTTCTTACATTGTGTCCTGTGATGGGGTTATCCCACATTGATGTGATCCCTCATGGGTGGATGCGCTGTCACCATACAGTACGATCCAGGTGATGGGGAGATCGAGGTTTAGCCTGGTTCTTTGTGTGTGTGAAGGAGAATAAAGTTTTTGTCTACAAACCGGAAGTCGCCTGGATCCTTGCCGCTTGTAGTGGCGCCGCATTTCCTCTCAAACCATTCTACATTCCTACGGCAGCACGCAGGAGCAGCGGAGCTAAGGAGAGACCGGACCATAATCGGAGCAACTTCAAGTTAAGGGATTTTCCCTCCCAGTCCTGGTCAAGCCTAGTGGTCCCCATTTCATCTCTCATAACCCGCTCCTTAGTGGCTTCATTCATACCCACGGGTACAGAGACTATCCACCTGAGCGCATGACAATTTCCATGATTATTCTGATCCAGGTACCCCCAGGCTCCCAGCAGCAGAGGTTTAGGCCTCTTGTGAGCCACAGGTAAAGCACACACAGTAGCCGCCATATCTCCCACAGGGTGGGGGAAAGTGTGCCACATAAGGATAAGTAAAACAGTGTTTTAATGTTTTATAATGTATGTGTGAATATCTATGCAGTCAGCCCGGGCATCTACATAGGCGTCGGTATGTCTGCATAGAGTCCGTAGTTCAAAGGAGTAAGTATTTCCAGAGGTGAGAAGACCGTTTGGTGGGTGAGGAAGGGTGATTGTCCAGGTCCGGAGAACAATGGGCACCCCACTGGGTCACCTTTGTGCAAGCCAGAACTGGTGGTGCCTGCCCGGCGGTTGGCAATGGGTTAGCTGGGGGAAGATGCAGCTTGTAGGTGCGTCTCTCATTGGCTAAGCCATATTTCCCGCCCATCTGGCTTTTCGAGCCAGCTTGGAATACCTCATCCTCTGACATTAGCCAAGAGACAAGTCCCTGTTTCTATTGGCTAGTGGGAAGGAATTCCCATGCTATGATTGGTTGCTCCTACTACCTCCATGCTGAAGATAGAACAGCGGAGGGTATGTAAGGAGATGGCCGAGTCAAAGAATCAGAACATCTTGTGGCTTGAGTTGGTGAAGCACGGGTGGGCTTTTCAAAGTTGCTCTGTTACCAATAGCAGAGCAACCTGCTTCATTTCTAAAGCTTGGAAAGCTTGCCCTGCAGAGACTAACTTGGGAGGTCTTTTCACTTTGCTGCAAGAACAGGACCTACTATGGTTCTTTCCCCTCATACAGAGGTAAAGGGAAGGGTTCAAAGTGTAATGTAGGACCTTAATTTTTGGTTATACCTTGACGTTTGGTATGCAGGCTTACAATGTTTGGCCAAAGGGTATAATTAAATAATCAAGTAATTATTATTATTATTGAAGTATTTAAACTTTATACTTATTACCATATATATTTTGTCAATTGGATGTAGCATTGGGCACACCTGTCTTTTGTTGCCTGCAGAGACTAAGGGCCTGATGCAGTAAGCGACGATTATGTGAAATCGGCAAGCTTACCGATTAGTCATGTTATTGGCGATTTTTCCTCTCCGTATGCAGTAAGTGCCGAATACATTCAAAATCAACCCGAAAACAAATCTGCCCACTCTCACGATGATTAGCCGATCACACACAGGTGTATCGGCGTGCGTGGCGGGGTGCTGTTAGGTTGCCCAATCACAAATCTTGCTGAATCAGGCGAAACAAGCAAGTATTGGATAGCGCGCCATATTTAAAGGCAACGTGTACTGCTAATCATTCTCTGTGTTGTTGGGAGTGAGAGAGAGAGAGACGCACAGAGCTTGGTGATTGAAGATTTGCATATTGACTGAGAGACTTGTTGTGTATTGGGTGAGCTTTGTCCATTGTTGTTTTGTTTACATCTTTGTCTTGTTTTATATGTGGAAGTGTTTCGTGTGATTGGCTGTACATTTCTTGTCTGTTTTTTGTGAGTGCTGTAAGTATGCCCGCAAAGCGTGGGAAGAGTGATGCTGGTGGGAGTGGGAGTGCTACTCGTGCGAGTACGCGTCGGAGTGAACGTACTGTTCAGGGGAGTGATGTTGCTGGGAGTGTGAGTGGTGTTGCTGGGAGTGGGAGTGCTGGTGCTGCGAGTGGTGTTGCTGGGAGTGGGAGTGCTGTTGCTGGGAGTGTGAGTGCTGTTGCTGGGAGTGGGAGTGCTGTTGCTGGGAGTGGGAGTGCTGGTGCTGGGAGTGGGAGTGCTGGTGCTGGGAGTGGGAGTGCTGGTGCTGGGAGTGGGAGTGCTGGTGCTGGGAGTGCTGGTGCTAGGAGTGGGAGTGCTGGTGCTAGGAGTGGGAGTGCTGGTGCTGGGAGTGCTGCTGGTGGCGCAGTTGCTGATGGGGTGTCTGGTGGTGGCGTGCTTGCTGGTGGCCAGCTTGTGGAGGCTCTTCCATTGGAAGAAGGAGAGTCCAGTCCGCACCAGCCAAGCTCTGACCCTAAACCTGCTCGGAAGAAACGTGTGGAGAAGCCACGTAATCCTCGCTTCAATGACCAGGAAAATACAGCTCTTGTCACTGGCATTCTGGAGCACTATGACAGTATATATGGACATTTACTAGGTAAGTGTACCTTTACATTTATTATTCAAATACATGTAATCCTAGGTCATCTGAGTTTTGTTCATATGCAAATATGGGTTCAGAATATCTTTCTATGTTAATTAGTCTGGAAACACAGCTTTTTATCATGCGTTACAAGGACAACTAAACACAGGCGGTCAATTTGCCATAACTGCATACAATATGAATGCAAGCTTGCTTACATGTATAGGTTTAGTAGTGAATGCTCATGTGCTTCACATATTACACCTGAAACAGCATGTTTGCTATCTCTTGGAACAGCTAGCAGTGTAGGAAACTGGTGCTTCTATTATTATTAATTTACCTCATATATTTTATATGTTTTTCAAGGGCGGACAAGTTCATCAAGCAGAAAAGAAATGTGGGACACAATAGTCATTGGTGTCAATGCGTGTGGGAATCATGTCAGGGACAAGCGGAATTGTCACAAGAGATTTGATGATATTAGGTCAAAATTGAAAAAGAAAATACAACACCAACGCGTGCATGCTACTGGCACTGGAGGTGGGCCGACACCACAACGTCTGATATTAACTCCATTGGAGGAGCTGCTTCGGGCAAAATTACTTCCCGTCGTCGTGGAAGGCTTGCCTGGTGACCGTGATATTGGAATTTATCCCTCACAATTTCCACCAGGTGAGAAATATTACTGTACTAGGCGTGTCGTTGCTTACAGTTATTTTGCATATTTACACTGCTTTTTATACTGTCTTCACAATATAAGCATACCTGCATCTACTGCACCGACACACTTTATTCGAGCAAATACCAAGTATGTACCTGGCAGATACCTGGAATGCGCCGCTCCTCACCTCCCCGTTGCGTTTGCCTTCCCAGCCTGGGTTCATGCCTGGCTGGGCGGCTGATCTGTTAAATGATAATGATTAGGATTTAATAGGCTGCAATGCTTCGCGTGTCTACCAGATGGCATAAAATTGTAATGCAGTATATATATATATACTGTGCAGTATTGCAGCCAGCGGGAATAAAATGCTTCAATCCCTGCCTGGAAAATAACCCAATGCACTCGGGCAGAAAACAGTCACAAACCTCAATACACCCGGGTGTACCCGAATTCGTGGGACTAGCCGCGCTCGAATAAAGTGTGTCGCCAGTGTATATATGTATATGTCTGATTCTGTATATATATATATCTCAAAATAGACATATATGTTGTAGTCCTACTAAAAGCAGTAACTAATATAGCACGTGCCATTGGGTGCTCATTTACATGTGAATTCCCAAAATGCATTGCTGCAGTGGAAGCAATTGATGGTGGGCGAAGATGGCAAACAACAGGGTAGTACACATGTGTAACACATGCTAATGAGAAATTATTACTAGCTACAGGTACAGAACATAAATATGTATAATATTATTGTGTATTGTATTTATTTTACTCCTACAAACATGACATTACTGCCTATTTTAATCATGCATCAAATATATTGCATGCAACGGCCTACAAACATCACTTGCACTAACACATCTATAGTTGTTTATGAAAAGGTCCATTTTTGCTTTAAGTCATATACAGACAGCATAATGAGGCACACGTATCATATGTTATGTCATTGTTTTCATAACTTAAACACTGCAGACGACTATTTAGCTCCTCTACCATTGTGTTAAAGCAGCTGCAATTAATATCTCATCACAGCATACACTTCAACAGAGGGGGTGGGGTTCAGCACACATACAAATTACAGCCTCATTTTAGGGTCAACTTAGTTCACACCATTTTCACCTGTTTGAAGTAATTGAAAGGTGTGGCTGATTAGGCTTTTTGGGGAAGGGAATACCGTTCTTACAACCTGACTAGCACAACTGAAGTTAATCACACTCATTTGAAAGCTTAACTTTAGCTACTAAATGCCCCAACAACTCATTACTTATCAAAGCGTATGTCACACATTAGTTCACTCATATCTATAGTTGAACTACTATCAACGACACATTATCACACACTGCATGTCTTGTCTTGTTGAGTGACAGCCACATTCAGGTGTGCCACATCTTCTATTAATGTACCACACATATCCTGTACCAAAAACAAAACTTTTTGCAATATGACCACCTTCATGATAACCATTGTGAATGGTCATCTCATGATAGTTATGTACATTATGATACTGATATCACTACACAACATATGATTTTTATGTACAAATTTAATCTATTTATCCTCACGCATTACTGCAGAAACATAGTATGTTGGATGTTAGGGAACTCAAAACTTCTAAGTACACATGCATGTACATTGTTATTACAACTATTTATGTTCACTTTCACACACACATTTTGGGTTAAGGAACTGATGCTGTTAGGTACTCATAAATACAGAACATACAATAACTGTTTGTTCAATATTTACACATGTAAATGTGAAACTTATGTTATTGTTATATATAGTTGCCCCTGGAGGACATGTGTCACCTGAGACGGAACAAGTGTCTTCACCTGGGTCAGCCAGCTCAACACACCTAGAAGGTGAGTGTATCAGTTGGTGGACATATAATATGTGCTCTTCTATATGTTATGTTGTCATGTTCATTATTTGTTTTGCACATGTTCTTTAAATAGGATTACTTAGTGTCAGTGAAAATGAAGTGTAAGGCAACATGTATTGTGTTAGTGATGTTAACTATCATGTAGGAGTTGTGAGTTTAGAGCAAGTTTTCATTCACTCATATTTCATACTGAGTCCAAACATTATTCTTAAGTCAAGGTAGTTTTTAATGTGAGGTTATAAAACGTATGGAAACATGTTAGTTGTTACTTATGACACAGTAGAATTACATAGTAACACAGCAGAGATTAACATGCCATTTAATAATGTGTACATTTATTTGTAGAACATGATGATGAGGATTATGATGATGATGATGATGATGCCGCCATAGACACACAAATACAAGCAAGTAACCATGAAGAGGTTCCAATTGAAACTGTTTTACCGCCAAATCGTCCAGCAACTACCACATACGATGCAATTGTAGCTTCTGAGGGAAAAATTGTGGAAGCAGAAAATCGTCGCCATTCTGACCTGATGACAGTGCTGGAAAGGATGATTGCACTGCAGGAAGAAACAGTATCACAATTGGCACATCTCCACAGAGTCTTCATTGAAGTGCCTAAACAGTTGCAAAAAATCAACACCTCATTCGAAGCATTAGTTGTTCAGCAAACCCAAGCAAATTACTTAAGAATGACTAATGTACCACAATTCAACTTGAACACCTCACAGGCAGGATCTGTACATGCTGGTCAGTTTTCACCACATGCTTCTGATCTTCATTCACCAGGTCCGAATGTTACCGGTCAAGTAGCAGACATTGCTGTGCAGGTTCCTGACGACATCCTACCGCTGCCATCTGTACAAAATCAGCAGCTGACACCTACAAAGGAGGCGACAAAAACAAAACAGCACAAGCAGTTACTACTGATCAGTTTTTGGTCAAAAACAAAAAAAGACACACATGAAACAGACCAACCATCACTTGTGCAGTGTCTACCAACTTGCTCACATGTGTCAGTGGGCACAAGCCCTGTCGGTGAGTCACTGGCCACAAGCCCTGTCCGTGAACAGTCACTACCCACAAGCCCTGTAAGTGAGTCACTGCCCAAAAGCCCTGTCGGTGAACAGTCACTGCCCAAAAGCCCTGTAGGTGAAAAGTCACTGCCCAAAAGCCCTGTAGGTGAACAGTCACTGCCCAAAAGCCCTGTAGGTGAACAGTCACTGCCCAAAAGCCCTGTAGGTGAGTCACTGGCCACAAGCCCTGCCCGTGAAGTGCCAGAGGCCAGTCAAAGTGGCTCTGTTGTGGCTAAAGTTGTTGCCAAACGAAAAAGGAAAATACAAGAGACAACAAGCAGGCCTGTTACTCGATCTCAAAAGGAACAAAAAAAATAAATGTTATAATTCACTAAATATGTCTTTGGCCTTGTTTTGTTGACTTCAGATTATCTAATTAATATTGTATGTATGCAGAAGACTGTGTTGTTTCCAAACTTTCAAGTATGTTCTTGTACACGTGAAGTTTTGGAAATGTTAACAGTCCTAATTAAAGAATAGTGTTATAAATATTGATGTATTAATCGTCTGTTCAGTAATGGTCCACCAGGAGCCAGTTGCTAAGTTTAGAGAAGCTGCCATTGACTTTGCATCAAAAAATTGCATTTGGGTGTGTTACTTGATGTAATCATTGCATGTGCATATTATTCACATGCAATTAAAAAAAAAACTTTTTAACTGCAAACATCTTTCTTGTACGTGTACAGCAGGATTATGTGTAAAATATTACTTACCTTTGCCTTGCTTGGGCATTGTAATGTTGTCCTTTAATCATTTATGTGTTCTTGTTTCAAGAACATCTCTGAATGTATACTAATATATATATATGTAGTATGTATCGATATATGCACACACACACACACACACACACACACACTGTGTGTGTGTGTGTGTGTGTATGTATATATAGTACTATCTAAACTGGTATAGATGTATTTACAAAAAACATACATACATGCTTCCTTGTGAAAACACAGTATTTTAATAATACAGGCCTAATGTTTGAAAACTATACTAAGTGTGAGCCTCTAACAGTATTGGGCGCAAACACATGTTTATTACTTAATTCACTCATGTTTATCACCATTTAAATAGGTTTCATACAAGGCCTACTTACTGCCATCAATATGTTGTGTGTACTCCTGCAATATAAAAAAAAAAAAAACCATACATTATATATATATATATATATACATATACATATATATATATATATATATATACACACACACACACACACACANNNNCCCATACAGGAGAGAAGAGAGAGAGGAGACAGAGACAGAGAGAGGATGAGAGAGAGAGAGAAACACACACACACACACACACACACACAGCACACACACACACACACACACACAACACACACAAACCACACACACACACACACACACACACACACACACACACACACACACACACACACACCACACACACAACACACAAACAACAACACAACACACCACACACCCAACACACACACACACAGTAAAAGAGACAACTTATGATAGTAGATATATATATTCTATATATATACACACAATATACATATAGGACAATATACAATGTATATATAATATATATACAGAGAGATATATGTTATATATATATAGATACTCAAAAAGGGGGGAAAAAGTGGGGGGAGGGGGGAAAGAAAAACCTTGCATCTACTTTGCAAAATCACGCCACCATAAGACAAAGAAATTATGTTTGTTTACTTTACATAAGTAAGGTTTGGCGGTGCTACGGGTTATAAATAATATGAGTGAAAAGAGAAAAAGTAACCCGTATGGAGCATCAGGTATGCAATTGATAATTTAGTTTATTTATTTTGACACAGTGCAAAAAAGGAAGATAAAAGTACATGATTAAAAACACTTAAAAAATAGACTTGGACCCCTGTCACGGGTGCTACCCTTAATACAGGTGAAACAACACTAGGGAACAGTCAAATGTCAACCCTAAGCATGAAAAGGATAGTGACTAAAAAAACACTAGGGTAAATCAAAGTATCACAGCGGTTAATGGGTTCTCAGGCACCTATACAAAGCTAAATAATACACACTACACACCAAAAGATAGACTAATCAAAATGTTAATGACAGTCTCAAAGCGTCCCACATCTACATGAGCATACAGTGTATATAGTCAATACCAGCAGAGTGAGTATGTCACTTGTAGGAACAGGTGGTAAGATGAATTGATGACCCTATATGTATAGAGCAATAAAGTGTGTATTAGCATAAAAGGAAAGCCTGATGAGCG
Source organism: Ascaphus truei (assembly GCA_036426205.1). NCBI lineage: Eukaryota > Metazoa > Chordata > Amphibia > Anura > Ascaphidae > Ascaphus > Ascaphus truei. Next base: position 53,912 of record WSYH01002607.1, on the reverse strand, counting down.
CCTATTAAAAACCGGTGTTTGAAGTCAGTCCCTAATGAGAAAAGTGAATGAAAAGTCACAGTCCAAAAAGATTAGTTGCACAAGTTCAGGGTAGCATAGTTACGTGAACCATGGGGTCGGGTCCTGTCTAGCACCCCCACTCCGACGCGTTCGTCCAGAGACTTGACTAGGAGTGGTGAGGGAGCTAAGCTGGGGACGGTGTTATGTAGGGATATTATACGCGCCAAAATCGGATGAGGGCGGCAGAGCTGCAGGTGCTTAAGGAGGATTATTTCCTGTATGCCGTGTTGCGTGTCAGACTGGCCACGATAGTGTCCGCACGGGTAGTCTCCTCCCACGCCGAGGTTCAAAATGTTAATGACAGTCTCAAAGCGTCCCACATCTACATGAGCATACAGTGTATATAGTCAATACCAGCAGAGTGAGTATGTCACTTGTAGGAAAATACGGAAAACAAATCTGCCCCACTCTCACACGGATGATTAGCTCGATCACCACACAGTGTATAGGCCGTGGGCGGGGTGTGTTAGGTTGCCCAATCACAAATCTTGCTGATCAGGCGAAACAAGCAAGTATTGGATAGCGCGCCATATTTAAAGGCACGTGTGTAAGCTAATCCATTCTCTGTGTTGTGGGAGTGAGAAGAGGAGAGAAGCCACAGAGCTTGGTGATTAGAAGATTTGCATATGACTGGAGAGACTGTTGTGTTTGGTGAGCTTTGTCCATTGTTGTTTTGTTTATCTTTGGTCTTGTTTATATATGTGGAAGTGTTTTCGTGTGATTGGCTGTACATTTCTTGTCTGTTTTTGTGTGAGTGCTGTAGTATGGCCGCCAAAGGTGGGGGAAGAGTGATGTGGTGGGAGTGGGAGTGGCTACTCGTGCGGAGTACGACGTCGGAGTGAACGTTATGTTAGGGAGTTGTGCTGTGGAGTGTGAGGTGGTGTTGCTGGGAGTGGGAGTGCTGGTGTGCGATGGGTTGTTGTTGCGGGAGTGGGAGTGCTGGTGCTGGTTGTGAGTGCGGTGGAGTGTTGCGTGCTGGGAGTGGGAAGGCTGGGCGGAGTGGGAGTGCTGGTGCTGGAGTGGGAGTGCTGGGCCGGAGTGGGGAGTTGCTGTGCTGGGAGTGCTGGTGCAGGAGGGGGAGTGCTGGTGCTAGGAGTGGGAGTGCTGTGCTGTGGAGTGCTGCTGGGGCGCAGTTGATGTGGGGTGTTGGTGGTGGCGTGCTTGCTGGTGGCCAGCTTGTGGAGGCTCTTCCATTGGAAGAGGGAGTCAGTCCGCACCCGCCAAGCTCTGACCCTAACCTGCTCGGAAGAAACGTGTGGAGAGAAGCACGTAATCCTCGCTTCAATGACCAGGAAAATACAGCTCTTGTCACTGGCATTCTGGAGCACTATGACAGATATATATGGACATTACTAGGTAAGTGTACCTTTACATTTAATCAAATACATGTAATCTGGTATCTGAGGTTTGTTCATATGCAAATATGGTTCAGAATATCTTTCATGTTAATTAGTCTTGGAAACACAGCTTTGATCATGCGTTACAAGGACAACTAAACACAGGCGGTCAAATTTGCCATAACTGCATACAATATGAATGCAAGCTTGCTTACATGTATAGGTTTAGTGTGAATGCTCATGGCTTCACATATTACACCTGAAACAGCATTGGTGCTATCTCTTGGAACAGCTAGCAGTGTAGGAAACTGGTGCTTCTATGGGATTATTAATTTACCTCATATATTTTATAGTTTTTCAAGGCGGACAAAGTTCATCAAGCAGAAAAGAAAATGTGGAAACAACTAGTCATTGGTGGTCAATGCGTGTGGGAATCATGTCAGGGCAAGCGGAATTGTCACAAGAGATTGATGATATTAGGTCAAAATTGAAAAAGAAAATACAACACCCAACGCGTGCATGCTATGGCACTGGAGGTGGGCCGACACCACAACGTCTGATATAACCATTGGAGGAGCTGCTTCGGGCAAATACTTCCGTCGTCGTGGAGGCTTGCCTGGTGACCTGTGATATTGGAATTATCCCTACAATTTCCACCAGGTGAGAAATATTACTGTACTAGGCGTGTCGTTGCTTACAGTATTTTGAATATTTCACTGCTTTTATACTGTCTTCACAATATAAGCACATACCTGCATCTATGCACCGACACACTTATTCGAGCAAATACCAGTATGTACCTGGCAGATACCTGGAATGCGCCGCTCCTCACCTCTGACAAGCCCGTTGCGTTTGCCTTCCCGCCTGGTCATGCCTGGCTGACGGGCGGCTGATCTTGTTAAATGATAATGATTTAGGATTTAATAGGCTGCAATGCTTCGGTGTCTACAGATGCATAAATTCATGAATGTTAATGCAGTATTATATATATACTGTGCAGTATGCAAGCCAGCGGGAATAAAATGCTTCAATCCCTGCCTGGAAAATAACCAATGGCACTTCTGGGGCAGAACAACAGGTCACAAAACCTCAATACCACCCGGGTGTACCCGAATCGTGGGACTGCACGCGCTCAATAAGTGTGTCGCCAGTGTCTATATGTATAATGTCTGATTTGTAATATATATATCTCAAAATAGAATATATGTTGTAGTCCTACTAAAAGCAGTAACTAATATAGCACGTGCCATTGGGTGCTCGCATTTACATGTGAATCTCCAAAATGCATTGCTGCGAGTGGAAGCAATTGATGGGGGGAGAGATGGCAAACAACAGGGTAGTACAATGTGTAACACATGCTAATGAGAAATTATTACTAGCACAGGTACAGAACATAAAATGTATAATATTATGTTGTATTGTATTATTTTACTCCTACAACATGACATACTGCCTTTTAATCATGGCATCAAATATTGCATGCAACGCTACACAAACATCACTTGCACAACACATCTATAGTTGTTATGAAAAGTCCATTTTGCTTAAGTCATATACAGACAGCATAATGAGGCACACGTATCATATGTTTATGTAGTTGTTTCATAACTTAAACACTGCAGACGATATTTAGCTTCCTCTACCATTGTGTTAAAGCAGCTGCAATTTAATATATCATCACAGCATACACTTCAACAGAGGGGGTGGGGTTCAGCACACATACAAATTACCGCCTCATTTTAGGGTCAACTTAGTTCACACCATTTTCACCTGTTTGAAGTAGTGAAAGGTGTGGCTGGATTATGCTTTTTGGGGAAGGGAATACCGTTTCTTACAACACTGACTAGCACAACTGAAGTTAATCACACTCATTTGAAAGCTTAACTTTAGCTACAAATGCCCCAACAACTCATTACTTATCAAGCGTATGTCACACATTAGTTCCATCATATCTATAGTTGAAACTACTATCAACGACACATTATCACACACTGCATGTCTTGTCTTGTTGAGTGACAGCCACATTCAGGTGTGCCACATCTCTATTAAGTACCACACATATCCTGTAACCAAAAACAAAACTTTTTGCAATATGACCCCTTCATGATAACCATTGTGATGGTCATTCTCATGATAGTTATGTACATGATGATACTGATATCAAACACAACATATGATTTTTATGTACAAATTTATCTATTTATCCTCACGCATTACTGCGAGACATAGTATGTTGGATGTTAGGGACTCAAAAACTTCTAAGTACACATGCATGTACATGTTATTACAACTATTTAGTTCACTTTCACACACCCACATTTTGGGTTTAAGGAACTGATGCTGTTAGGTACTCATAAATACAGAACATACAATAACTGTTGTGTTCAAATATTACACATGTAAATGTGAAACTTAGTTATTGTTATATATTAGTTGGCCCCTGGAGGACATGTGTCACCTGAGAACGGAACAAGGTCTTCACCTGGGGTCAGCCAAGCTCAACACACAGAAGTGTAAGTTATCAGTTGGTGGACCTATAATATGTGCTCTTCTATATGTTATGTTTTTGTCATGTTTATTATTTGTTTTGACATGTTCTTTAAATAGGATTACTTAGTGTCAGTGAAAATGAAGTGTTAAGGAACATGTATTGTGTTATGATGTTAACTATCATGTAGGAGTTGTGAGTTAGAGCAAGTTTTCATTCACTCATATTTCATACTGAGTCCAAACATTATTCTTAAGTCAAGGTAGTTTTTAATGTGAGGTTATAAAACGTATGGAAACATGTTAGTTGTTACTTATGACACAGTAGAATTACATATAACACAGCAGAGATTAACAGCCATTTATAATGTGTTACATTTATTTGTGAACAGGATGATGAGGTTAGATTGATGTGTGATGATGCCGCCATAGACACACAAATACAAGCAAGTAACCATGAAGAGGTTCACTTGAAACTGTTTTACCGCCAAATCGTCCAGCAACTACACATAAGATCAATTGTAGCTTCTGAGGGAAAAATTGTGGAAGCAGAAAATCGTCGCCATTCTGACCTGATGACAGTGGGAAAGGAGATTGCACTGGCAGGAAGAAACAGTATCACAATTGGCAAATCTCACAGAGTCTTCATTGAAGTGCCTACAAGTTGCAAAAAATAAACACCTCATTCAGAATTAGTTGTTCAGCAAACCAAGCAATTACTTACAGAAATGACTAATGTACCACAATTCAACTTGAACACCTCACAGGCAGGATCTTGTACATGCTGGTCATTTTCACCACATGCTTCTGATCTTATCCACCAGGTCCGAATGTTACCGGTCAAGTAGCAGACATTTGTGACAGGTTCTGACGACATCCTACCGCTGCTATCTGTACAAATCAGCAGCTGACAACTACAAGGAGGCGACAAAAACAAACAGCACAAGCAGTTACTACTGATCAGTTTTTGGTCAAAAACAAAAAAAGACAACACATGAACAGACCAACCATCACTTGTGCGTGTCTACCAACTTGCTCACATGTGTCAGTGGGCAACAAGCCCTGTCGGTGAGTCACTGGCCACAAGCCCTGCCGTGAACAGTCACTACCCACACAGCCCTGTAAGTGAGTCACTGCCCAAAAGCCGTGTCGGTGAACAGTCATGCCCAAAGCCCTGCTGTAGGTTGAAAAGTCACTGCCCAAACCCTGTAGGTGAACAGTCACTTGCCCAAAAGCCCTGTAGGTGAACAGTCACTGCCCAAAAGCCTGTAGGTGAGTCACTGGCCACAAGCCCTGCCCGTGAAGTGCCAGAGGCCAGTCAAAGTGGCTCTGTTGTGGCTAAAGTTGTTGCCAAACGAAAAAGGAAATACAGAGACAACAAGCGGCCTGTTACTCGATCTCAAAAGGAACAAAAAAAAATAAATGTTAAATCACTAAATATGTCTCTTCTGGCCTTGTTTGTTGACTTCAGATTATCTATTAATATTGATGTATTGGACAGACTGTGTGTGTTTCCAAACTTTCAGTATGTTCTTGTACACTGAAGTTTTGGAAATGTGTTACAGTCCTAATTAAAGAATAGTGTTATAAATATGATGTATTAATCGTCTGTTCAGTAATGGTCCACCAGGAGCCAGTTGCTAAGTTTAGAGAAGCTGCCATTGACTTTGCATCAAAAATTGCATGTTGGGTGTGTTACTTGATGTAATCATTGCATGTGCATATATTCACATGCAATTAAAAAAAAAACTTTTAATGCAAACATCTTCTTGTACGTTTACAGCAGATTTGTGTAAATATTACTTACCTTTGCCTTTGCTGGGCATTGTAATGTTGTGCCTTTAATCATTATGTGTTCTGTTAAGAACATCTCTGAATGTATACTAATATATATTATGTAGTATGTTATCGATATTGCACACACACAACACACACACAACACACTGTGTGTGTGTGTGTGTGTGTATGTATATATAGTACTATCTGAACTGGTTACGAGTATTTACAAAAAACATACATACATCTTCTTGTGAAAACACGTATTTTAATAATACAGGCCTAATGTTTGAAACTATACTAAGTGTGAGCCTTCTAACAGTAGGGGCGCAAAAACACATGTTTTATTACTTAATTCACTCATGTTATCACCCATTAAATAGGTTTCATACAAGGCCTACTACTGCCATCAATATGTGGGGGGACTCGGCAAAGTAAAAAAAAAAAAAAACCAACATATAAGATGAAGTAGAGAACATGACTAGTAAAATAAAGGATTAGAACACACACCACACACACACACACACACCACACACACACCACACATACACACACCACACACACACACACCAAACACACACACACACCACACACACACACACACACACACACACACACACACACACACACACACAACACACACAACACACCACACAAACGACACACACACACACATCACACACACACACTAGTAGAGAGTAAGACAACTAAGATGTAGTATATATATCTATATATATATACACACAATTATACAATAGTACAATACACGTATATATATAATATATTATCAAGAGAGATATATGTATATATATATAGATACTCAAAAAGCGGGGGAAAAAGTGGGGGGAGGGGTGGGAAAGAAAAACCTTGCATCTACTTTTGCCAAATCACGCCACCATAAGACAAGAAATTATGTTTGTTTACTTTACATAAGTAAGGTTGGCGGTGCTCAGGGTTATAAATAATATGAGTGAAAAGGAAAAAAGTAACCCGTATGGGAGCACTCAGGTATGCATTGATATATTTAGTTTATTTATTTTGACACAGTGCAAAAAGGATAGATAAACAGTACATGATTAAAAACACTTAAAAATAGACTTGGACCCCTGTCAGGGTGCTACCTTACATACAGGTGAACAACACTAGGGAACAGTTCAAATGTTCAACCCTAAGCATGAAAAGGATAGTGACTCAAAAAACACTAGGTAAATCAAAGTATCACAGCAGGTATGGTTCTCAGGCAACACTATACAAAGCCTAAATAATACACACTACACACCAAAAAGATAGACTAATCAAAATGGAATGACAGTCTCAAAGCGTCCCACTCTACATGAGCATACAGTGTATATAGTCAATACCAGCAGAGTGAGTATGTCACTTGTAGGAACAGGTGGTAAGATGAATTGATGACCCTATATGTATAGAGCAATAAAGTGTGTTATTAGCATATAAAGGAAAATGCCTGATGAGCGCCTATTAAATAACCTGGTGTTTGAAGTCAGTATCCCTAATGAGAAAAGTGAATGAAAAGTCACAGTCCAAAAAAGATTAGTTGCACAAGTTCAGGGTAGCATAGTTACGTGAACCATGGGTCGGGGTCCTGTCTAGCACCCCCACTCCGACGCGTTTCGTCCAGAGACTTTGACTAGGAGTGGTGAGGGAGCTAAAGCTGGGGACTGTTTATGTAGGGATATTATTCGCGCCAAAATCGGATGAGGGCGGCAGCAGCTGCAGGTGCTTAAGGAGGATTATTTCCTGTATGCCGTGTCTGCGTGTCAGACTGGCACGCATAGTGTCCGCACGGGTAGTCTGCGCATGCGTAGCTTGTAAATGCTAAGTTCTACAGTCATATCTGCTGCGCATGTGCGAAAAGCGGCCTGCCCCTCTCCATGTCTAATGTGCAGGTGCATAGGGCTTCACGATACTCTTGTAGTGCGTGTTAGCTAGGATCGCATATCGCGCATGCGCGCTAAGCATATCTATAGATCCGTGCGGTTCTGCACAGTGACACACAAATCCAAACATGAATGTAGGTGCAGGGGAGAAACAGATGTCTGTTATCACAATATGCAGGATATTGATAGAGTCAATGTAATTGTGGTACACAAATGTTTAGACAGAGCCGCAGCAAGCCTGATTCAGAACGAAACTGGGTAGTACCACAAAAAACGCCATGCACTTTTTGAACAAACATGCGGCAGACACTACGTTATTAAGGGCTTTTGCGCTTGACAAGTCCTCTGGCAACGTGGAGAGCGACTGGAAAAAATCTCTAAAAAAAGAGGACCAGGTGGATCAACAAATCAACTCAATGATCCCGAAAGGTCTGAATGATATATTGGCTACGCCATGTTTTTGCTAATACACTGTTCAAACTTGCCTGTATACAGGTAAAATGCTCTATATTTCAACCTGATGTGTGCACTTTGCATGTATTTTTGTCTAATCTTGTAGATAACAGCCATTGAGAGGCTGAAGCTAGAGATCTTCTTGACTATGACCATATTAATTATGGATTGGAATACATCTTCCACAAGCGTCATACCATGTAATCAAGTTTCCACTGATGCATAAAGATACATAACATTGGACAACATCGATTGACTAATACAACCAGAGACACTACAAGTCATCAGCAACTACACGGAAGGAATTCACCTCCATGCGCTGACCTTAAATGTGGATGCCAGAACGTTTACAGTTTGGCTATATCTGGTCTAAACTTCATGGCACACCTTCAGGAGTTATGAAGAGAAATCACTTGGACATATGGACTCATGCATTACTGACTGGACTCTGTCAAACTTTGACCACAACGATACATGATTTACATGTTTTCATTCCCTTTCCCCCTTGTTTTGTAAACACAAGGCTGCTGCTGTCTGTTATTTGGCCCTATTACTGGAGGGCTAAGTTCATTAACAATCTATATGCAATCAAATGTGAAAGGTGCAGGGTGGCGTTATCAATGTATCCATGTATAAATGCTGATGAAACATATTTCAACGTACTGGTCTAAACATTGATGTCACTATATTTTACTAACAGACAACATCAAGTACAATGCAGCCTCCTTTCCTTAGGGAGCGCTGTTATAATGCCTAGACATGGGCGTGTTTTTTGGTATCGGTACTACCCAGTTTCGTTCTGAATCAGGTTGTGCGGCTCTCGTCTAAACATTTGTGTACACAATTACATTGACTCTATCAATATCCTTGATATATGTGATAAAAGACATCTGTTTCTGCCACCACATTCATGTTTGATGGTGTCACTGTGCAGAAAACGCACGGTATATAGATATGCTTAGCGCGCATGCGCGATATGCGATCCTAGCTACACGCACTAAAAGAGTATCGATGAAGCCCTATGCACCTGCCACATTAGACATGGGAGGCGCAGGCCGCTGTTCGCACATCGCAGAGATTATGACTGTAGAACTTAGCATTACAAGCTACGCATGGCAGACTACCCGTGCGCGACACTATGCGTGCCAGTCGACACGGCAGACACGGCATAACAGGAAATAATCCTCCTTAAGCACCTGCAGCTGCTGCCGCCCTCATCCGATTTTGGCGCGAATAATATCCCTACATAAACAGTCCCCACTTAGCTCCCTACCACTCCTGAGTCAAGTCCTCTGGACGAAGGTCGGAGTGGGGTGCTAGACAGGACCCTTGACCCATGGTTCACGTAACTATGCTACCTGAACTGTGCAACTAATCTTTTGGACGTTTGATTTTCATTCACTTTTCTCATTAGGGATACTGACTTCAAACACCAGGTTATTAATAGGCGCTCCAGCATCATTTTCCTTTATATGCTATAAACACACTTTATTGCTCTATACATATAGGGTCATCAATTCATCTTACCACCTGTTCCTAAAGTGACATACTCACTCTGCTGGTATTGACTATATACACTGCATGCTCATGTAGATGTGGGACGCTTTGAGACTGTCATTAACATTTTGGAGAGATAGACCACAACACCGGACAGAGAGGACAAGAGACACGGGACGGTGTGATATTAATATATATTTATCAGAGCGAGATTATCGTATATACTATATATAGATCACCCAACTCAAAAAGGGGGGCGGAGAGGAAACAAAGCTGGGGGGGCAGGAGGTGGGAAGAAAACACCTTGCATCTACTTTTGCAATAATTCACGCCACCATAGCAAAAGAACATTTGTTTGTTTACTTTACATAAGTAAGGTTTGCGGTGCTCAGGGTTATAAATAATATGAGTGAAAAGAGAAAAACAATAACCCGTATGGAGCACTAAGGTATGCAATTGATATATTTAGTTTATTATTTTGACACAGTGCAAAAAAAGGATAGTAACACAGTACATGATTAAAAAACACTTAAAAATAGACATTGGACCCCTGTCACGGGTGCTACCTCTTAAATACAGGTGCACACACTAGGGAACAGTTCAAATTGTCAAACCCTAAGCATGAAAAGGATAGTGACCTCAAAAAACACTAGGGTACAACAAAGTATCACAGCAGGTTAATGGGTTTCAGGCACTTTACAAAGCTAATAATACACACGACCACACCAAAGATAGACTAATCAAAATGTTAATGACAGTCTCAAAGCGTCCCCACATCTACAGTGAGATCACAGTGGATATAGTCCATACCAGCAGAGTGGAGTATGTCACTTGTAGGGAACAAGGTGTAAGATGAAGATTGTACCCTATATGGATAGAGCAATAAAGTGTGTATTAGCATATAAAGGAAAATGCTGATGAGCGGCCTATTAAATAAAATGGTGTTGAAGTCAGTATCCCTAATGAGAAAAGTGAATGAAAAGTCACCGTCCAAAAAAGATTAGTTGCACAATTCAGGGTAGCATAGTTACGTAAACCATGGGTCGAGGGTCCTGTCTAGCACACCACACTCCGACGCGTTTGTCCAGAGACTTGACTAGGGTGGTGAGGGGGAGCAAAGCTGGGGACTGTTTATGTAGGGATATTATTCCAGCCCAAAATAGGATGAGGGCGGCAGCAGTCTGCAGGTGCTTAAGGAGGATATTTTCTGTATGCCGTGTCTGCGTGTCAGACTGGCAGCATAGTGTCCGCCAGGGTAGTTGCGCAGCGTAGCTTGGAAATGCTAAGTTCACAGTCATATCTGCTGCGCATGGTGCGAAAAGCGGCCTGCCCCTTCCATGCTAATGTGCAGGTGCATAGGGCTTCCGATACTCTTGTAGTGCGTGTTATGCAGGATCGCATATCGCGCATGCGCACTAAGCATATCTATAGATCCGTGCGGTTCTGCACAGTGACCACAAATCCAAACCATGAATGTAGGTGCAGAGGAGAGAAGAAACAGATGTCTGTTATCACATATATGCAGGTGATTGATAGAGTCAATGTAATTGTGGCTACACAAATGTTTAGACAGAGCGCGCAAGCCTTGATCAGAACGAAACGGGTAGTACCACAAAAACGCCATGCACTTTTGAAAAAAACATGCGGCAGACACTACGTTTAATTAAGGGCTTTTGCGCTTGGACAAAGTTCTCCTCTGGCATACGTGGAGGCGACCTGGAAAAAACTTCTAAAAAAAGAGGACCAGGTGGATCAACAAATCAACTCAATGATCCCGAAAGGGTCTGAATGACTATATTGGCTACGCCATGTTTTTGTAATACACTGTTCAAACTTGCCTGTATACAGGTAAAATGCTCTATATTTCAACCTGATGTGTGCACTCTGCATGTATTTTGTCTACTCTTGTAGATACTACAGGCCATTGAGAGGCTGAAGCTAGAGATCTTCTTGACTACTGACCATATTAATTATGGATTGGAATACATCTTCCAAAGCGATCATACAATGTAAATCAAGTTTCCCCTGATGCATAAACTACATAACATTGGACAACATCGATTGACTAATAAACCAGAGACACTACAAGTCATCAGCAACTACACGGAAGGACATATCACCTCCATGCGCTGACCTTAAATGTGGATGCCAGAACGTTTACAGTTTGGCTATATCTGGTCTAAACTTTCATGGCAACCTTCAGGAGTTATTGAAGAGAAATCACTTGGACATTAATGGACTCATGCATTACTGACGGACTCTGTCAAACTTTGACCAATCGATACAGTGATTTACATGCGTTTTCATTCCCTTTCCCCTTGTTTTGTAACACCACAAGGCTGCTGGTGTCTGTTATTTGGCCCTATTACTGGGGGCTATAGTTCATATAACAATCTATATGCAATCAAATGTGAAAGGTGCAGGGTGGCGTTATCAATGTATCAATGTATAATGCTGATGAAACATATTTCAACGTACTGTCTAAACATTGATGTCACTCATATTTTATAACAGACAACATCAAGTACACATGCAGCCTCCTTCCTTTAGGGAGCGCTGTTATAATGCCCTAGACATGGGCGTTTTTTGGTTTTTCGGTACTACCCAGTTTCGTTCTGAATCAGGTTGTGCGGGCCTCTGTCTAAACATTTGTGTACCACAATTACATTGACTCTATCAATATCTCTGCACATATATGTGATAAAAGACATCTGTTTCTGCCACCACATTCATGTTTGATGGGTTCACGTGTGCGAAGCGCACGGTCTATAGATATGCCTTAGCGCGCATGCGCGATATGACGATCCGTAGCTATCACGCACTACAAAGAGTATCGGATGAAGCCCTATGCACCTGCACATTAGACATGGGAGGCGCAGGCCGCTTTCGCACACGCAGAGATATGACTGTAGAAACTTAGCATTACAAGCTACGGCATGGCAGGACTACCCGTGCGGACACTATGCGTGCCAGTCTGACACGAGAGACACGGCATACAGGAAATAATCCTCCTTAAGCACCTGCAGCTGCTGCCGCCCTCATCCGATTTTGGCGCGATAATATACCTACATAAACATCCCATAGCTTAGCTCCCTCAACCACTCCTAGTCAAGTCTTGGACGAAAGGAGTCGGAGTGGGGGTGTAGACAGGACCCTTGACCCATGGTTCACGTAATATGCTACCTGAACTTGTGTCAAACTAATTCTTTTGGTCGTGTGACTTTTCATTCACTTTTCTCATTAGGGATACTGACTTCAAACACCAGGTTATTTAATAGGCGCTCCAGGCATCATTTTCCTTTATATGCTAAAACACACTTTATTGCTCTCTATACATATAGGGTCATCAATTCATCATTACCACCTGTTCCTACAAGTGACATCTCACTCTGCTGGTATTGACTATTCACTGCATGCTCATGTAGATGTGGGACGCTTTGAGACTGTCATTAAACATTGTATTAGCTCTATCTTTTGGTGTGTAGTGTGTATTATTTAGCTTTGATAGGTGGCCTGAGAAACCATTAACCTGCTGTGATACTTGATTTACCCTAGTGTTTTTTTGAGTCACTATCCTTTTCATGCTTAGGGTTGACAATTTAACTGTTCCCTAGTGTTGTTCACCTGTATTTAAGGGTAGCACCCGTGACAGGGGTCCAAGTCTATTTTTTAGTGTTTTTAATCATGTACTGTTTATCTATCCTTTTTTGCACGTGTCAAAATAAATAAACTAATATATCCAAGTGAAATAACCTTACCTGAGTGCTCCCATACGGGTTACTTTTTTCTCTTTTCACTCATATATATAGATACACACGTATTTAAACTCATGCAGACAGGGAGTTAACCAGACTTTCAAATACACACAGAAATGTATGCGGGAAAGAAACATTTCATTTTGCAGGTGTGTGTATTTACTGATATGGCTGTCTAAGCACTATTTTCACACAGTGCACTTTGTTATTTTGCAAGAAAACTCAATGTTACTTAATTACAAGTGTAGGAATGTTTTCAGAAACGAGATAAAAAAAGGATACATGTTTGTCCCACAAGCGGCTATCAGAAACCACAAATGTTCAACCAATTAAAACTACACATCCAATTGGCGTTTGAAATGAGGAGTAAAAGTTTATACTTTTGTTGACCTTGAAAAGGAAACACTGAAATTTGTTAGCCATTGAGCAGTTTCATTTTTATGAGCAAAGGACAGATACCTGCACACATCTTTTGTGCTAATCTGCAATGGCTGAAGAATTCGTTAAAAATCAAAATCCGCAGTTAGGGTATAAATACATGGTATCAGAAGCAATTTTATCAACTTGCGGACACAAAGCAAGCACACGCCAAATCTATGATTTGATTCGAGCAAAATATCCTTATTACCAAGACCGTGGGCATGCGCGCAATTTTAATTCCTCAGTAAGATTCACTTTATCAACTTATGACTGTTTTGAACGTGTGCAGGATAAGCTAGAAGACAAGTATGGTTTCTGGAAGATTGCGAAGGAAAAACATTTCACCGTCAAAGAGGGCACACATATTGTGCTTAAAGGCATATTTATTCCTAATGCCAATAGCAATGGATCCGCTACTACTGTTCCGTGTGAATCGATACCTGCTGCAATATCTGCACCCTCCATTCCTGAAACCCACATTGTACAAGAACAAAACTACTATGATTATGTAGCAAGCCTTTCAGCAGAAAATGCATTGGAATGGGTACCCGAAGAAATGAACCTACCTCCGGACCAATTGTTTGAAGAAAGCAGTGGCGATTCCTATGAGCGCTTCATGGAGGAGATGTGTGACATACTGGATTCAGCGTTTGGGTCAAGCGTGGATGAAAATGCCTTGCATTTCTGGAGCGACCAGTTGCAGGCAGACGAAGAGTTAATTCTAGAAGAATGGTAAATATAACAATCGTTATGCGTTGACTCTGCGTTTAAACTTTTTTTTTTTTTGTAACCACCATTTTCACTTTCAATGCGTGGATACAGCGTAACATTGCAGACTGCATAACATGTAGCGATCACAAAGAAATTGTTTCCTAATACAATATAGTAGAACGTGAAAGAGTAGTACACATTGCTGACGGAATAAATATACGTACTTTCCTATCCCTTAAAAAAATATTAGCAACATTTTACCATAACTCTAACACATACCTGTTTTGTTATCATGCAACATCTACAACATTTAAAACCGGGTCCACCACGTATGACGTGGGACCCTTGTCATGGGCCAAGGCGTCCTTAAAAAGGATTACGGATGTAAGTCCCGCCCCCAAGCGACGTGCGCGCCTCAAAGCCTATTGGCTGTCATGTTTTGTTATAGTAACGGTAACTGCAGTGTGTCATGCGTGCGGCTCAGTGTTTGTAGGCGTCAACTGGGCGTTAGCCGAATGTTAATTGAGTGGGAGGAGTGTTAGCGTGCGTTTCACGCTGGTTTAACATGACGTCACACGTATTGCATTTGCGCATTGTGTTATCGGCCGTGCTTTCTGTCCAAACACGTCTGTTTAAAAAGAATACAGATGTACTCGTTTAGAACGAATGTAGTTTCGTTTTCATTGTATTTGAAATAAAGATTTTATGTTTACTGGTATTTTCAACATGTATTGAACGCACAACGTACGCTTTGTTTTGCGCATGCGCTAACAGTTAGTGGAGCCAAGCGTGAAGTGCGTGCGCACACTAAGATGTGCGCGCACATTTTTCAGTATACAGGCAACGTTCACTTCATATACATAGTTATGCCTGCTACAAATTTAAAGAAACATTACATAGTGATGTACACTTGTACTTCTAACATATAAGTGAGTGACGTGTGTATGTACACAATCATATAGAGCTGTGTAACGCGTTGTCACGGATACATATATAGTAAGGTGCCATCTTTGACCATCATGTGTTTGCTGTATTTCAGAGATGTCGGGGAACATACAATGGGATCAATGTATGATTTCAGAAGAGTCTACCTTTATATGAGATGATTGTGAGGAGGAGGCACCGACTACTATACTACATATGGAACTAATTTTATATTGCTTGCAGCGCTTATTAACAAACAATTAAAAATGTGATACCCTTATGCCTATATTGCATAAGCACTTAATTAACATAATGATGTTGCAAAAGAGTGGCTCATGAATTTTTCTTAAGTGTTCTTTAAGTACTACTAGCAATTTATGGCATGGTGTGTTTTATATATAACAACCATTCCCACTCTGCTAACACATTTGTGTATTCTATTGTGTAATGGAACGTATGACTGTCGAAACTATGTAACAATAATAATAATTATAATATGAGCATGTTCATGTATAGCGCTGCTAGTTGTACGCAGCGCTTTACAGACACATTTTTCAGCCTGAGGTCCCTGGCCTGTGGAACTTACAATTTATTTTTTGCCGCCTGAGGCACAGGGAGATAAAGTGACTTGCCCAAGGTCACAAGGAGCCGACACCGGGAATTGAACCAGACTCCCCTGCTTCAAACTCTCAGTGCCAGTGTGTGTCTTTACTCACTGAGCCACTCCTTCTCCCAATGTAAAGGACACTTACAACCAACTAGCCATTTATTGTTAAAAATCTCTTGTTACATGGGTATGTTGATAAAATGGTTTGGGACTGTAGCAAATAATGTTATTGCACAGATGTTGTGGTCCCCTACAATGCATGATGTTCTGAATATTACATCAACATCATGTAATGAAGTACGTTTCTGTGTATATTTCATTAACCTAACTAACTATAGTTTACTGTGTTTATTAAACAGCTTCGGTACAGGTAGGGAGCCGGTATTGCTGTTCAGGACGTGATGACAGGCGCATGCGTGAGCTGCCGTTTTCCTATTGGGCGATGTGTACTTACTCGCGAGTGTACTTAAAGTGAGTGTCCTTAAAGCGGGGTATGCCTGTACATACCATGATCAGTCATACTGGAGATATACCTATAATGCAAAGGAACAATATATAAATTGCAAACATTGACATACCATCTTCAGTACCGTAAACAACACAGCAAAGTGTGTATTTGGTGTTAAATGTGCAACACCATGTATATTTAATGACATTCAAAATGTTAATCAGCCTGGTGTACACATCATATGGATGTACATGTTACACTGCACCAATAACATTGTATGTAAGCATACTAGAAGCATGAATGAGTATGGGCATAATATGTGTATTGTCTTAGCATAAGGAACAACACAATGCTAAAATATTAGTGCTTTGTTACCCCAGTTGTATTCACATACACACAACTAATGTACAATTGAAGAGGGATTATATAACCTGTGCAACAATAACATACCGGTGCCACATCCCTTTGTGCACACAGCAGAGAAAAGAAAGGTGTGCAACCCATATTCATCTGTGTCCTAACAGAAGGTTATATAAAAAAACATTATTGTTAAGATAACATAATTTAACTATAAAAGTATAACTTGGAACATATATGTTTTTACTTACAAGAAAAAAATGAATTGATGAGATTCTGGCGTGTCTGGCCACCACTGGCTGTTTGTTCATTTTCAGCAGCTACATGGGTGGGATGCTCATCTACCAAAGGCTCAGCTAGGTCTGATTGTACATTGTGCCTGAGTGCAACATTGTGCAAAATGCAACAGGCAAGGATAATATCAGACACTTTTTGAGGCTTGTATAAAAGAGCCCCACCAGTTCTGTCCAGACACCTAAATCTGGTCTTGAGTAGGCCAAATGTCCTCTCTATAACAGATCTTGTCGAGATATGGGCTGCATTGTACCTCTCCTCTGCTTCAGTTTGAGGGTTTAGCACCGGAGTCAAGAGCCACGGCCTAATTCCGTATCCTGAGTCACCTATAATGAATGTAGCACACATAAGCTGACATTAGTGATCAAATTGTACAATGCCAACATTCCTAAATACAAATGTGTTTTGTGTTAGAACATGTAAATCTGTACTCACCCAGCAGCCAACCATGTTCAAAATGTCCCTCTTCGAACGCATGGAAGACTGAAGAGTTCCTCAGGATAGAGGAATCGTGACTGGAACCAGGGAATTTGGGTACCACATGCATTATCCTCATCGTCGCATCACATACCACCTGTACATTGAGTGAATGGTAGTGCTTACGATTGCGGTACACATGCTCACTCTGACTAGGTGCAATCAAAGCAACATGTGTGCAATCGATTGCACCCAGCACACATGGTATCCCTGCTATATTATAAAAGCCAGTCCTGACTTCCAGCCACTCTGTTGCCTCTGTAGGAAAATGAATATAATTCCTAGCGTGTCTATTGAGTGCATAGAGAAACTGGGTAAAGGCCCGCGAGAATGTAGATTGCGAGACCCCGCCCACTATGCCCACAGTTGTCTGGTATGACGCGGAAGCAAGATAATGTAATGAGCACAGCATTTTAACAAGCCCAGGGACTGCACGACCTCTGGCTGTCAAAAAATCTAAATCTCCCCTTATCTCCTGATAAAGAGATAAGATTGCTGCTGAACTCAAACGATAGCGACTTACTATCTCCTCCTCACTCATCCCATCTAACACGGTTCTCTCCCTGTACACACGCGGACGAGGCACAACTTGTCTCCTCTGTCTTCTCCTCTGATCTCCTGTCCCTCTACCTGTCCCTCGGCCTGTCCCTCTCCCTGTCCCTGTCGTATCCGCGTGACTGTCCCTGTCACTGTCCCTCGGTGTGTCCCTCCCTTGCCCTATATCATTCTCTTAATCATCAAGCATGTCATAGAAAAGAATGTTCCTCCGTCTCCTAAACAATCTCAACATTTTGAAATGAGTAGCTGTGAATGAGCAGGTAATGGGCGTCCTTTAAATAGGTATGTGATGATGTCAGGTGACATAGTAAAATGCAAGGTGTTACATTAACATAATAAAGTACTTCTGTGGCAAGCTGTGTGCAGTTGTTCTTAGAAGTATTTGTTGTGTGTATTCTGCAGGGAATGATGATATTTGCCAATGATGTGACGTGAAGCTTTGTACAAAGATTGCTTGAAAATAAATAGTGTAATGTGCAATGCATGTAACACTTGTGAACGCAACAGTCAGTCATGTAATTAGACAAAAAGGCTGAGATTGACGTGGGAAAAGTTTGGTGTAACATGTGTAATTAGGCATGTTATTGTCACATGTTGACAACAATGAATAGTCGTGTGCATATGCATGCATTTCTGTAATGAGGATAGTTGCTATAGAATGAGTTTACAAGGTGTCCCAATGATGAATTACTGTACATGTGTGTATAAGTTAGGTTGAAGTGCTTGTAATGCTACCGTTACAATGTAAACATGCAATGTGATTGAGCGTCCAATAAGTGACGTCATGAAAATAGGGAGGACCCAAAACTATATGTAAACATGAGAAGACAGATGTACATGAACGTTTAAAGATGCGTGACACATTACAAGCATTGTGTAATGTAAAGGAAGATGAATATACGGTGTATGTGTGACATGTGTGACATGTGTAACATCATGTAAATAATTGTCGCTCAGTTCAGTAAAATGTGTGATATGATGTGAGGTTCTCCTTTAAGAGTTGAGTATAGTATTTTCCCTTGACACATCATCACATGATGAGTAATGTGACCCGCAAATGCTGACAACATGTAAAAGTAGAATGTTATGCAAATAATACACGTCAGCTGTGACACAATGCAAGGAATGCCCCCCACACTGTAATGCAAATGACGTTTGTATTGTGAGCAATGAAACGTAAACAGTACTATACTGTTATACGTCCCCGCTCCATTGACTCCATTGATGTGCAGAAGAGTTTTTTTTTCTAAGTGCCGTTCCGGCAGCCTTAGCGATCGTTCTCCCCTCCAAACTGCCAACTTTAGTTGGCGGGAGAAATTGGCCATAACATCTCAATTTCGTAGTGCCGATCAGCCCCGATAAGCTGATTTTTTTTATTGAATCCAGCCGATTTAAAAAAGTGGCGATCAGTGGCGAAAACAGGCTTATCGACAGCCGACTGGCCATAACAAAATTATCGGCTCCGAAACCTGGCGAAATCAAGCACTTATCGGCGCTTACTGAATCTCAAACCCAATTTTGGCTATAAAATGCCGAAAAATACCTTATCAACGCTTACTGCATGAGGCCCTAAGTCAGATGCCAGGTCCAAGTTCTCATTTTCTAACGTAGCGGTCACTGCTAGGGTTTCTAGCCGAAAAGAGGACCAGGAAGCCGGGAGGGATTTCCCTGCACCTATTTGAGGCTAGTTTTCACCCCCAGACCCCCAGTAAGTGTATATTTCAACTGTATTTTGTATTTCATTTGTGTGTATACGGGTTTACCCGAATAAACCTAATTTTATTCCACTATCTTGTTTTACCTTCTGAATGATCCCTGTTAAAAGGTGTTAAAAGTATTGGTCTCCCGTGACAATGCCCTTGCATTGATTTCTGGGAGCTGAATAACATCACAATTAAAACAGATTCCCGCTACCTTTGATCCCAAATCAAAGGTAAAGATCTGCCAAGATCTTTACAAAACTTGACCTACAGGTTTCTTCTTACAGTACTTAGTAAAGTAAAATGATTTTTTTCAAATGTATTATATACTTTACATACATATATTACATAATATTGCATAAAATATACTTCAAATTAACATCAGTTTTAGACATTAAAGTAATATTCGTTTTTATGAGCTGTTTATACATTCTTTAATGTACTCACAGTACAGTATAAATCCAAAATACTTGTCATTTTAGAAGCAACTTGTTAGTATTTCAGTTAATTCCCAACTAAGCAACTTTTACAAGAAGTCAAAATTTCTAAATCAATTCCAATTTGGCTTTCGACCAAATCACTCCACAGTAATGACCATCATAAAAATGTGCAATTAGATCCAGTGTGCAATGGAACATAGACAGTTTACTGATACAATATTCCTAGATTTTCCAAAGGCTTTTGATTCTGTTGACTATGATATTAGGATAAACAAAAAATGTGTCTCTCAGATGCCAACTCTAACTACTTGGATATTACCTGTGTGGTCCTCCAAAACTGTACAATGGCCTTTACTTTTTCTGTTTTTATAAATAATCTGCCCACAGTTTGTAAAACAGCTTCTCTGCACATGTCGCTGATTATACTGTCCTATATGCATGCAGTTCCACCCACTTTGATCTTGAAAACGTGATGCAATTTGCTACTACTCCAATAAAGATGATTTTAATTCATTTCCTGTAGCCCCTTCACTTTTTTGCTGCTGTGCTCCATTTTCTTCATCCGGATTGATTTTAAAAAAGGTTGAAAACCAGATCACTAGAAAAAAAAATGTTTTTAAACACTGACGAAACAATGTGTTGTTGGTATTTTGCATTAAGGTTTCATCTCTGAAGCTATTGTAGCCATCACAGAATTAACTATTAGAACCAGCTCAAACATTTAGCTAGCCTGAGTTACTACCTTTAGATATTTGTGTATGTTACTCGACTCCCATCTAACATTTGGTTTGCATATTGACAAACTGACATCCAAAATTTATTCCAAACTGGGTGTGCTTTACAGAAATAAATCCTGCCTAAGCCCCTTGGTCAGGAAGCGCTTTGCAAAGCAGATGCTAATGCCAATTGTTAACTATGGGGATATAGGGGCCTATACACGTAACTTTGATAAGTCACTTAATGCTTGGAAAGTGCACTTTACAAGGGATTTTGCATGTGTAGCTTTTCACAAAGCCATGATAGTGTGTCAAAATCGCTTGTAAACGCCTTTTTTTAAGCGTTATCACTCTTGCCCTGACAAGTTATGTGGTAGGTCAAAAAATGCTGAAAGGCATTTTTTGCCAATGACTACTATTCAGGTACCTCCAAGATGCAAATCACGACTGAAATACTCACTTTTTAAAACATCACCTATAGGGGTGGCGAGATAGGATTTGCGATTTGCATAGGACAGAGTATACGGTAATTTATTTTTAATAAATAGGATTGAAGCTGGGGTCTCCGTAACTTCCCAAGCATTAATATCAGCTCTGATACTTTAATACTATGTAAGAAAAATAAAACAATAGCAGAGCTTCATTACTTTAGTGGCTAACCGCTACGGTGATGAAGGGGTTAAATAGCAGTAACCTTTTTTGGGTGGTAGAGTGGGTGAATGAAGGTTGAAGTAGTCCCAGGGTGGGTGGTTAGGCCTTCCAGAAGGTTTGCAGGAACAACTAAAGTACTGAAGGGGTTAACCCCTCCCACTATCATCACGGGAGGCCTAACCATCCTAGAGAAACTACCCCCTTCACCCACGCCCTCTACCACCAACATTGATGTGACATCACCTTAAAGGGAGGGAAGAATATCCTACCTGATTGGTTGTGCATCCCTCCCTTAAGGTAAGTGCTTCCCTCCCAATCAGGTACCATATGCTTCTCTCTGCGTAGCTCTTCCAGACTGATAAAGGGAAATCACATGTTACAGGCATTTTCCCTGTACGGCAACTAGAAACTAGTGTTGTATGTCATTTTTTTTAACAAACGGTTAACGATTTGCTCTAGTGAATATCATCTTTTAAAAAAAAATTACTCCGAATTAGTAACATGCCAACACATTTGATGTTGTAATTAACTTATCGAACTTACATGAATAGGCCTCATAATATATAGTACAGCACTCCAAATTCATGAGAGCAAACTTGATGTTCTTTACAACTCAATATGCCATTTTGTCCTATTATGCAACTTTAACAGCTTTGTCCAAAAAAACACACAACCTTAGCGCTTAAAGCTGCAGTTCAGTCAATATCCTGCATGTGTGGTTTTTTTTTAATAAATCAGTTCTGTAGTAAGAAAAAATACTTTTAGCATTTTCTGTTTTTAAAAAAACAACTTTGAAAGACCAATTTTCTTGTATTCTATTTTAACAACCATTTGCTAAGGCACAGCCCCTTCATGTCCTGTCACAAGCCCTGTCAGCCCTGCCCTCCCTCTAGCACATGTCAGTGCAGGAGTGCTCATGAATATCCATGAGCTTCCACTTAGTGATAGAAGCAGAAGAAAAACATATGCCAACTCTAAAGATCTTGCCAAATTTTGCCGATCAATACATGGAGAACGAATTGACTGGCAGCTATACAGTTCTTTAGGTAATTAGAGATTGCCCACATGAAACTATTGAAGTAAAAAAATGAATAAAAAAAAAAGACTGAACTGCAGCTTTAAAAGATGGAATTTTTCACAGTGTTGCAATTTTGTGGATACGATTCCAATACTAGAAAGTCCAGTCTCCTGCTGCCCTGAACACTTGAAGGCTTGTTCAAAAACGTCCTTCGTGATAAATGTTCCCGAATAAAGTCCTCTATGGCGCTGGAATCCTGGAATCTTCTTGTCTCTCCGTCAGATGTTAAGGAAGAAGTGTAGAAGAATATACAATAAAAAGGGTTTCAATAGGTGTAAACAATTCTTATTCACGTTTCACCCCTTAATAGTGTTGTCTTACTTGATATATGATATATATCTAATGAGCGACACCCCTAGGATAACAAAAGTACAGTGGATACATTTATAGAGGGGGGTGAACTGAGAGAACCTGCACTCCTATTTGGACTGTAACTCCTAATGTGTCGATTACTTGTTAACACAGGGAAATACACCCCAATAGTGATGAAAAGGATGATGGAACTTAGCTCTTAGCTAATAGCACTCTTCCGGGTGGTATGTTTGCATGTAGAAGTAACAACTTGTACTCCACATATAAAACAAATTATATACCACACATTGTGCAATATTGCAATACAAAATCTTTACTTAAAACACGAACATAAGAACAATTGGAATCACACTCACTAATTCCATCTTTAAACGGTCACACTGCGCTATTTTAGAGAGGGAATTCCAATTGTTCTTATGTTCATATTTTAAGTAAAGTTTTTGTCCATTGCAATATTGCACTATGTGTGGTGTATAATTTTTTTATATGTGGAGTACAAGTTGTGACTTCTACATGCAAAAATACCACCCTGAAGAGTGCTATTAGCTAAGATCTAAGGGCCTTATTCAGAGAGGGTTGATAAAAAATTTCGCCTGGGCTTTAAAAATGACGCTTTTTTGGGCGTTGCTATCACGGTATTCAGAAAGGCTCGATTACCTGTGATAGCAAAATTCCTAAAATGGGCGAGTTGCTGCCAGCGAGAGCATCGAGCCTCTGAAAAGGCCTAACCCGGCGATTCATTTCTGCTGCAGAGAGAGCGGCTCTGAGAGAGAAAATTATTTATTTAAATATAAATTTCTTTCATAGTGTAGAGGTGCAGGGGGTCTCCGGAGCTGAACCACGTTGGTTTTATGTCCGGGGACCCCATGCTTCCTGAGATACAGGCCTCTTTATGGGGTGCCGGTATCTCCTATGCAAGGAAATGTCACGGTCACGTGACGCGGGACATTTCAATGTAGAGGGATACCGGCACCCCATAAAGGTGCCTGTATCTCGGGAAGCAGGGGGTCCCAGGACATAAAACCAATGTGGTTCAGCTCCGGAGACCCCCTGCACATCTACACTATGAAAGAAATATATATTAATAAATATTTTAATAAACATTAATAAACACCCCCCCCCCCCACTCTGCCCAAACCCATACGGTACAGTAATGGCCAAATAACTATTATCCAGATATGGATAATAGATTATTTGCCCATTATTAATCATTGCATTAACATAAAAAAATTAAAGTAAATAAATACAGTTATACTTACCACAACAGCAGGTCCCTCTGTCCTCCGTAGCAAGAAAGCATATACAGTATATACATAATAAAGACATTCTAATGGCCCCTAACCCCTTAATCACCTTAGCGGTTACTAACCGCTATAGTCATTAAGGGGTTAACCCACCCTGACCCGATACAAACCCGGGAGGCCTAAGCACCCACCCTGACTGACTATACCCACCCTATACCCATTGAGTAGTTTAGTGGTACATCATACCCATACTGCACCGACACACTTTATTCGAGCAAATACCCAGTATGTACCTGGCAGATACCTGGAATGCGCCGCTCCTCACCTCTGACAAGCCCCGTTGCGTTTGCCTTCCCAGCCTGGGTTCATGCCTGGCTGACGGGCGGCTGATCTGTTAAATGATAATGATTAGGATTTAATAGGCTGCAATGCTTCGCGTGTCTACCAGATGGCATAAATTCATGAATTGTAATGCAGTATATATATATATATATATACTGTGCAGTATTGCAGCCAGCGGGAATAAAATGCTTCAATCCCTGCCTGGAAAATACCTCAATGCACTCGGGCAGAAAACAGTCACAAACCTCAATACACCCGGGTATACCTGAATTCGTGGGACTAGCCGAGCTCGAATAAAGTGTGTCGCCAGTGTATAATAATAATATGGGCATGATAAGCCTCTATAGCACTCAATGCGCACCCTAATGACAATACATTAATACACACAATAATAAAACCTAACTAAACTCCCAACAAAACACACTTCACTAAATAAAAACAGTAGCCAGCTAATCCAATGAATACAAGCAATAACAACATCAACAATGAATTAATTAAACCATTAACCATTCTAACCAATTAATTCCTAAACCAACTCAAAATGAATAGTAACACTAACCAATCCAAGTGAAAAGAAACGGCCATCTTGGATTTAGTGACGTCATGTTAAAGGCAAATTAAGCACAGCAATTCTGATTGGCTGGCATCATTTCCTTTAACATGACGTCACAAAATCCAAGATGGCCGCTGTGTCACAAGGTATTTCAGCCAATCAGAGTCTAGAATTGGTTCCCAAGATCTGATTGGCTGAAATACCATGTGATGCCGGCTTCGTGACGTCATCTTAAAGGCAAATGAAGCACAGCCATTCTGATTGGCTGGCATCATTCCCTTTAAGTGACGTCATGTCCAAAAAATTTTTTTTACATCTGAACATGGTTTTAACAGTCAATCAGGTGTGTGTTAACCATTTGGAGGCTAGTGTGACGTCACAAGCCCTATTTAAGGCTGTGACGCCTCATTTGAGCCCAAGAAGCCGACGAGACAACATCGGTTGGGATTTAACATGGGGTATTTTGGATTGACAGATGAAGAAAGAAGATAAAGAAGATCAAGAAATAGTTACAGATGAAGATAGAAGAAGGTGATTAAAGAAAGAAAAAAGAAGATTAGGGTACCTGATCCAGATCTTCATGTCGGATGGCATCGGATGCTGTTGGAGGGCTTCAAGGTACGTGAGCTTCCTGTTACCCGGGGAGTCAGAGGGCCACCGCTTCTAATGGTAAGTAATATATTCAATGTTTGTAAATGTCTCTTTTTACAGGTTTTTTATTTGGATGTGTTTTTTGATTTTTTGGGGGGAGGCACATTGACAGATAATATATTAATCTGTACAACTTTAGGGTACAGATTAAAATATTTTTATGACAATATTTGTGGGGCATTTCTGGCTTTGTATTGCTGTTGATTTTTTTCATTTCACTTTATTATGTGGATGTCATTGTTTGTTTGTTCATGCTTAATGTAATAAAAGGTTTGCGATTGGTGTTCGCTTGTACGTAATGTTATATTATGTTAGCTAATGCGTTTTATGGTTAGTTCAGATATTGTTAGAATTTCTTTCTTTCTATTTTACTGTTTAAATTCATTAATGTTGGAGTAATTCATTGTTTGGATTGGTTAGTGTTACTATTCATTTTGAGTTGGTTTAGGAATTAATTGGTTAGATTGGTTAATGGTTTAATTAATTCATTGTTGATGTTGATATTGCTTGTATTCATTGGATTAGCTGGCTACTGTTTTTATTTAGTGACGTGTGTTTTTTGGGAGTTTAGTTAGGTTTTATTATTGTGTGTATTAATGTATTGTCATTAGGGTGCCCATTGAGTGCTATAGAGGCTTATCATGCCCATATTATTATTATATGGGTATGATGTACAGGGTGGGTATAGTCAGTCCGGGGGGGGTGCTTAGGCCTCACGGATGGGTGAAGGGGTTTTTAGCCGTAACTATGGGTGTTTAGACCTTGCGGGGGGGTAGCTGTTGGGTTAACCCCTTTATTACCTTAGCGGTATTAACCGCTAGGGTAATGAAGGGTTTAAGTCCCCCCGCAACCCCTCCGCAAGGCCTAAATAGCCACTAAGGTCCAAATTCCCCCTTCACCCACCCTCGCTAGCCACAGTATTGTATTGTATGTCTTTACAGTAAGCCTTGCGTGGGTGTTTAACCCCTTCATTGCCTTAGCTGGCGCTAAGGTAATGAAGTTGCTGTAAATGCATTTTTCCTGCATCGGATGCATGCCGGGGGGTTCCGGAGATGCTATTAATGGCTATCATCTCCGGAGACCCTCGGCATCAATACGAGGCAGGAAAAGGGCCTGATTTTTTCTAAGTCCCGATGATGAAAGAAAATGCCCGGGCGCTACCACTGAAGAATAAATTTTTGGGGGGATAAAATTCTTAAAATAGAACAAATCAACCTTATAAAGTGAATAAGGTTCCCATCTACTTCCAACTTTCTTCCTGCTGCTCAAGACCCCAAAAGGACCTATCCAGGATCCTTGATAATACAGAAAAACAAGAAAAACAGGGGGAGCACAGGTTGAGGGACAATACAGAGGTTTAAAACACTGTGATGGTTTTAAGATTCTCGACTGTTGTGTATAATGAAGTGTAAAATATCATAAACACTTACACGGCCTTGTGTAGGCACACATCAAGGTATCTTTATTTGTGCTTCTTTTTCTTCTATGTTCTCTCCGTGCGATCGTTTCTTCTCCTCTGGTCCAAAGAAAGGCTTCTCCAGTTATTTCTGCAGGGATAGCTTGTGGTGTTGTCCTCAGAGTAAAATAGAGTACAAAACAGATATGTGAGGGACAAGACAGATTAAGTATATAATCAGACGATTATGATAAATCAAATGCAGAGACATGCTGCATCCACTCACACGGGCAAGTATGAGTGTCCTCTGGAGGGAAGTGTCTTTGATGGCAAAGTTCCCTGAAGAAGTAGTTTATTCTACGAAACATGTTGGATGATTTTTATCTAGTGCCTTAATATTGCCATTGCCTCCATTGGCTTCACCCTGCTAGTATTACTCCCAGTGGTAATTTTGGGCATATGAGAGACTTTGAGAGACTTTGAGAGACTTTGACTGCCTCCCTGCCGGTTCCCTCGCTGCTGCGGAGACTGTGACGTCATCACGCAGTATCCCGTGACGGAGCGACAACGTGGCACGCCGAGTGTACCCTTGCAGAGCTGAGGTCTTACCCCCGTACAGTGGATCTGCTCGCTGAGTTACACGAGCTGCACCAGACGGCTTGGAAGCGCGAGCGGTCCCACCAAGCACCAATACCTGCAACGGAGCCTGGTTGCTGTAAAGGGAAATCCCCTTGGGAGCGATGTACTGCTGGATGAGGGGTTTTGGACATTAATCCTGCTCCTGAACCAACGTAGCGCCTCCGCTGAGAGAAGCAAGCTGCAGACTCTTCTGACAACAGTTGCTGAGTGGTAACTTGTGTGAAACACACTAAATGCACCTATTCCACTGTTTTGATGTACGCAGATTTATTACCCTGTAATTACTAATACATTGCATTACTTGCTTCACTATTTGGCGTTGTGCGCGGTTTCTTTTGTTTCCACTTCACTGCAGGGCTGTCAAACACTCCTCCTGTTTTTCACACTAAATAGTGGGAAAAATGAAGGGGCAGAGGTAGGTTGGGATATAACCATAAATGATTAGAAGAAAACTCACACGGCCATGTGTGAGTATACACTGAAGTTGGTTTCTTTTCCTCCCTCTATGGAACTCCAAAGAAAAAACTTCAGCTGAGTGTGGAAGTGTAAGGAATCCGCTCCTGGCTTTGATTATAGCTATATATTTCGCATTGCTTCTCCCACAGTATCATGCGAGACCTGGGTACCTGGGACCTCCACTCCTAAGCCAAGCTCTGGTTCTCTGTTTTCCTTCTCTGTGTAGGAGGTACCCAGCATTAACCCCAAGACTTCTATTCCTAAGCCTGTTGCACCGCTTACCTGGCTTCCTGCTTTCTCGGATAAGATCTGTTTTCTCACCTTTCAAACAGAGTCTTTACTCACAGGTTTTTGTGCGGTGTCTGAAGTGCCCTTTCTGGATTGCATGTCTTCATTCTCTAGGACGAAGACACTCATGCTGGACCTCGTTGCTTTGCCTGAGGCATCCATCCCTGTTCTTGATGGCCCCACTATGGGTTTGGACGTGCTGTCCCCTACTGTCTCCGTGATGCTTTCTATGCCCTTCACCAAGACCATAACTTTGGATTTGATTCCCCCCAAATTTCAGATGCCAAAGGAGGCGGTTCCTGCAACTGCATGTACCACAATCAACAATTACGTAAACACTACTACCAGCTCTCTCGAATTGCTTGGGATTACAAGCCTGGTTCGTATCAAGACTACTGCTCCAATATCTTGCAGTGAACCCGCCCGCCATATACCCTCGCTAACCACCACCCTGAATTCCTTGGGAGCTAAAGACTCTCGCAACTTCTTACATGCTGATTCCACAAAGGCCATTGTCTGCCCCGGATTCCCCAATGTAATTTTTGTCCGACAATCAGTGTCCTGTGTCCCGTATTTTTGGATTATTACTATGCATCGGACACCTGGCTGCTGCCCTT
This sequence comes from Ascaphus truei, assembly GCA_036426205.1. Classification (NCBI taxonomy): domain Eukaryota; kingdom Metazoa; phylum Chordata; class Amphibia; order Anura; family Ascaphidae; genus Ascaphus; species Ascaphus truei. Next base: position 24,770 of record WSYH01002607.1, on the reverse strand, counting down.
CTGATGTCCCTATTCCGGAGTCCCCTGGTCCTATTGCCCATGTACCAAAAACCGCAGTGCCACCACTGTTCCTTGCAGCACTTGCCAATGTACACCTGGATTTTGGACCTAAATCTCGCCTGAGACACTTCAGGAACAACTCAATGTCTCCCAGACCTATGAATGGTCCTGTCCACCCAGGCTTCTCACCCAGTGGTGGAGGTACTGTAAGGAATCCCAACAAACCATGGGCTTTAAACGCCACCTCTCGCCTAAGGAGATTTAGAAACAACTCCATGTCCCCCAAATCTGTGATGGACCCTGTTCGTCCGGAGGTCTCACCTGAAGGGGGGGTACTGTAAGGAATCCGCTCCTGGCTTTGATTATAGCTTTTGTAGACTTCTGCATTTGCAAAAGCTTCCTCTGGCAATCAATGGCACATGTGCTGCCTCTCATTGCAGCTTCTGCCATGTGCTTCATCATTGGAGGAATACTCACACACCCTCCTCCTGTGATTGGACCTCCGCCCTTTATATCCTGGGCATTGGCACTGAAACAGTGCCGAGCATAAATTCCTACCCTGGACGTTACTGTCTCTGCCACTAGCCACCCTGGCTTGTATCCTGGTGTACTAACCTTTCTGGTTCTTGCCCCTAGTTCCTGAGGCCGCCTGCTAGTTCCATGCAGGGGCCCATTCCTGACTTCTCTGCTGAAGCGTTGTTTCCTGAGGCCGCCTGCTAGTTCCATGCGGGGGCCCGTTCCTG
>WSYH01002607.1:0-24022 GCA_036426205.1 Ascaphus truei | reverse complement strand
ACTTCTCTCGTTGAGCATGTTCCTTGAGGGGGGCCTGGCCTGCTATTTCCTGCGGGCAGGCCTTCGTTCTGACTTCTTGTGCTGAAGAGCGTTGGTTTCCCGACGCTGCCTGGCATGGGGTGTACTTTCGGCCAGCCTGCTGTCTCCCCATGCTGAGACCGGCGTCATGGGCCGAGGCCGTTCCTCACGAAGAGCCACTCCCGCGCTCACGCTCCTAAGCTGAAGCGGGGAACTCCTGACTACCTGTGCGAACTCTGCTTGAATAACGACGTGCATCGCTGCCATCCTGACCGCCTCTGCTACGTACGACTACGAACTGTCACGCCGGATCAGTCTGCGCGGACTAAGGTCGGTGATTATATAACCCCACCTCAGCCCGCGGTCCGGTCCCGGTTTGTGGCGAGCACAATCGAACAGGAAGTCACTCCGAGTGCCTTGTTAACACAATGAACAGGGGTAAAGTGATCGTGATCTTATTAATCTAAAAATACTAACGATATACAGAACACAACAACAAAAACTTAAAAAGCGCTTAGTCAAAGTGACATAAGAGCTGGGTGATCGTGAAACCCAGTCTTTCAGGAAAAGTTCGTGCAGGATACTTAAGTGCGCAGCTAACTCTCCGCGTCCGATGCTGTGCTGCGCTCCTATTTCCTGCTCCTGACGGTTGCTGAGATGGTGAAAAAGTACTCAGGGATTGTAGCAACGCGTTTCGCCTTCTACCAAGCCTGGGAAGCCCAAGAAGGGCGAAACGCGTTGCTACAATCCCTGAGTACTTTTTCACCATCTCAGCCACCGTCAGGAACAGGAAATAGGAGCGCAGCACAGCACCCGGACGCGGAGAGGTTAGCTGTGCACTTAAGTATCCTGCACAAATTTTTCCTGAAAGACTGGCTGTTCACGATCACCCAGCTCTTATGTCACTTTGACTAAGCGATTTTTAGTTTTTGTTGTGGTTCTGTATATCGTTAGTATTTTTATATTAATAAAGATCACGATCACTTTACCCCTGTTCCATTGTGTTAACAAGGCACTCGGAGTGACTTCAAACACTCAGCTGAAGTTTTTTTTCTTTGGAGTTCCATAGAGGGAGGAAAAGAAACCACTTCAGTGTATACTCACACATGGCCGGGTGAGTTTTCTTCTAATATTTTATGGTTATATCCCAACCTACCTCTGCCCTTCATTTTTCCCACTTTAGTGTGAAAAACAGGAGGAGTTTATGACAGCCCTGCAGTAAAGTGCCATCAAAGACACTTCCCTCCAGAGGACACTCACACTTGCCCGTGTGAGTGGATGCAGCATGTCTCTGCATTTGATTTATCATAATCGTCTATCTCAGTGATTATATATTTAATCTGTCTTGTCCCTCACATATCTGTTTTTGTACTCTATTTTTACTCGAGGACAACACCACAAGCTATCCCTCAAAAAACTGGAGAAGCCTTCCTTTGGACCAGAGGAGAAGAAACGATCGCACGGAGAGAACATAGAAGAGAAGTAGCACAAATAAAGATACCTTGATGTGTGCCTACACAGGCTTTGTTTATGATATTTTACACTTCATTATACACAACAGTCAGAATCTTAAAACCATCACAGTGTTTTAAACCTCTGTATTGTCCCTCAACCTATGCTCCCCTGTTTTCTTGTTTTCTAAGTCCCAACACATTGCAGCTCATCGAGGCCTTCTCCCACCAATTTACAACAAAGTTTGAGGTGAATTGGATTTGGGGAGAAGAACACCTTTTAGGGCTGCGATGGGCTGCAATAGGCCGCGACAGCCGACTCACGGGTATCTGAATCGCCCGAGTTTATGATTTCTAGAAAATGGTCGATAAGCGGCTGATCGCGCTTGTTTCCTGAGGCCGCCTGCTAGTTCCATGCGGGGGCCCGTTCCTGACTTCTCTGTTGAAGCATTGTTTCCTGAGGCCGCCTGCTAGTTCCATGCGGGGGCCCGTTCCTGACTTCTGTGCTGAAGCGTTGGTTTCCCGACGCTGCCCTGCGGTGTACTTCGGCCAGCCTGCTGTCTCCCCATGCTGAGACCGGCGTCATGGGCCGAGGCCGTTCCTCACGAAGAGGCCACTCCCGCGCTCACGCTCCTAAGCTGAAGCGGGGAACTCCTGACTACCTGTTGCCGAACTCCTGCTTGAATAACGACGATGCTGCCTTCTCCAATCCTGACCCTGCTACGTACGACTACGAACTGTGCACGCCGGATCAGTCTGCGCGGACTAAGGTCGGTGATTATATAACCCCACCTCAGCCCCGCGGTCCGGTCCCGGTTTGTGGCGAGCACAATCGTAACAGGAAGTCACTCCGAGTGCCTTGTTAACACAATGGAACAGGGGTAAAGTGATCGTGATCTTTATTAATCTAAAAATACTAACGATATACAGAACCACAACAAAAACATTTAAAAAGCGCTTAGTCAAAGTGACATAAGAGCTGGGTGATCGTGAAACAGCCAGTCTTTCAGGAAAAATTTGTGCAGGATACTTAAGTGCACAGCTAACTCTCCGCGTCCGGGTGCTGTGCTGCGCTCCTATTTCCTGCTCCTGACGGTTGTGAGATGGTGAAAAAGTACTCAGGGATTGTAGCAACGCGTTCGCCCTTCTACCAGCCTGAGGAAGCCCAAGAAGGGCGAACGCGTTGCTACAATCCCTGAGTACTTTTCACCATCTCAGCCACCGTCAGGAGAAATAGGAGCGCAGCACAGCACCCGGACGCGGAGAGTTAGCTGTGCACTTAAGTATCCTGCACAAATTTTTCCTGAAAGACTGGCTGTTTCACGATCACCCAGCTCTTATGTCACTTTGACTAAGCGATTTTTAAATGTTTTTGTTGTGGTTCTGTATATCGTTAGTATTTTTAGATTAATAAAGATCACGATCACTTTACCCCTGTTCCATTGTGTTAACAAGGCACTCGGAGTGACTTCAACACTCAGCTGAAGTTTTTTCTTTGGAGTTCCATAGAGGGAGGAAAAGAAACCAACTTCAGTGTATACTCACACATGGCCGTGTGAGTTTTCTTCTAATCATTTATGGTTATATCCCAACCTACCTCTGCCCCTTCATTTTTCCCACTATTTAGTGTGAAAAACAGGAGGAGTGTATGACAGCCCTGCAGTAAAGTGCCATCAAAGACACTTCCCTCCAGAGGACACTCACACTTGCCCGTGTGAGTGGATGCAGCATGTCTCTGCATTTGATTTATCATAATCGTCTATCTCAGTGATTATATATTTAATCTGTCTTGTCCCTCACATATCTGTTTTGTACTCTATTTTACTCTGAGGACAACACCACAAGCTATCCCTGCAGAAAAAACTGGAGAAGCCTTCCTTTGGACCAGAGGAGAAGAAACGATCGCACGGAGAGAACATAGAAGAGAAAGTAGCACAAATAAAGATACCTTGATGTGTGCCTACACAAGGCCGTTGTTTATGATATTTTACACTTCATTATACACAACAGTCGAGAATCTTAAAACCATCACAGTGTTTTAAACCTCTGTATTGTCCCTCAACCTATGCTCCCCCTGTTTTTCTTGTTTTTCTAAGTCCCAACACATTGCAGCTCATCGAGGCCTTCTCCCCACCAATTTACCAAAAGTTTGAGGTGAATTGGATTTGGGGAGAAGAACACCTTTTAGGGCTGCGATGGGCTGCAATAGGCCGCGACAGCCGACTCACGGGTATCTGAATCGCCCGAGTTTATGATTCTTCAGAAAATGGTCGATAAGCGGCTGATCGCCGTTCAATTGGCGAATTTCTGTTGGTGATAACATTTTGCGTCGATACAGGCCGTTATCGAGCACTTATCAAGGCTTTCTGAATACGAGTAGCTATTTTGGTCGATAAGTGCTCGATAAGGGCCTTATTGAGGCTTTCGGAATAAGGCCCTAAATTCCATCATCCTTTTCATCACTATTGGGGTGTATTTCACTGCTAACAAGTAATCGACACATTAGGGGTTACAGTCCAAATAGGAGTGAAGGTTTTCTCAGTGCACCCCCCTCTATAGATTTATCCACTGTACTTTTGTTATCCTAGGGGTGTCGCTCATTAGATATATATCATATATCAAGTAAGACAACACTATTAAGTAGTGAAAGGTGAATAAGAATTGTTTACACCTATTGAAACCCTTTTTCTTGTATATTCTCCTACACTTCTTCTGAACATCTGACGGAGAGACAAGAAGATTCCAGGATTCCAGCGCCATAGAGGACTTTATTCGGAAACATTTAACACCTTTGTGATATGTTAATTGGATTAGGTTTCCTATCCAATGATGAGTCAAGATGCATTGTACTGCACATTGTTCCTGTTTTACCTTCAAATATTTTCTGGACAAGTTACCCAAACTACAGTATCTGAGAAGGCTTCTCACCCCTACTGTACACAACACTTATCTTAGATCCACCTCCAGAAACCTGCTTATAATTCCATGGTTCAATATACTGTAGAATCTGGTTTTTCTTCCTCCTCTTGCTGCTTACCCCAGCTCTGGAAAAATGTATAATAATCTCTCAAATCTGTTTCCAGATTTAGGGGCCAATTCAAGTACAGTTGCTTCAATTTTTGTTAATTTATATCAAAAGAGCTGTTTCCAATCTGATTGTTATGCTTTGCTATTCTCTCAGCTTGCAATCCGTGCTGAAAATACTTTTTTTAGATGTTGTTTCACTCTGACTCTTTGGGGTAAAGTGACGTCATACCTTTGACAGACACACGTGCGAGACAGAGTAGTCAGACAGATCAGTTCTTGACAATTGTATTAAGGTCGTATGGTTCTTCCTAAGGCTGGGTACTAGCTTCCTCTGCTGACCCATTATGCAACTGTGCATTTACTTTACGTTATCTGCTGCACCATTCCAGCTTTAACTTTACATTGTACAGCCGATTGTGGCTACTGCAGTACCTATACTACATACCAACCTGGGTTCCTTGGTGGGGATACTTTGATACCAGCGAGATACACTGATCATTGGCATTTATACCACCCCACTACGGTGGTATTTCTGTGTACTTTCTCTCATGCTCTATCATTGCCACTTTTTATGACCTGTAGTGATATTACTGCTGTTTAGTCTGCACACACTCACTCTGCTCACAACAGCTCCTTGCAGCACTGCCTACCTCTGGCATCATGAACCTGCTATGTCTTTTAACTTTTTTCTTTCTCCTGGCCTCATGGAGATGTTACTCCCTCTATCCCTCTATCCACTACAAACTCCTCCATCCTGGCCCACACCCAACATCACCATACACCCTGGACTACTCAAAAGCCTTGCACTATCTACTGAATGTTGGTGGAGAACTCTAAAAACCAGCACACCAACCACCGCACACTGAAATGGAAAACACCACAAATTTACAACTTGCAAACAACTACCCACATTTCTACTCATACTATTACTCTCGCTAGCAGGTGATGTTGAAACTAACCCAGGTCCTCCCATTTCAGCTCTGTCCCATGCCCCTGAGAATTCCACCTTTAAATTCCAAAAAGGGCTATCTGTCGCCCATATAAACATCCATAGCCTGCTGCCCAAACAGGATGAACTAAGGGCATGGTGCCTTATGCATAAACCCAAAGCCATCGTTCTTACAGAAACATGGCTATCCTCTAAAACCCCTGATGCAAATATCGCCATTCAGGGATACTCCATTTTTAGGAGAGATAGGTCAAAGAGAGGAGGAGGGGTGTTATTTTATATTGCAGACACCTTACAATTTACACTGTTACATTGCCCACCAAGTCCACCCTCATTTGAAACTCTAGTTGGCAAAATCTGCCTCCCCTTTTCTAAGCCCATCTTGCTTGCTGGCTTCTACCGCCCCCCTAAAGCCCCTCTACAATCCTTGACTGATATCACCCAATTTCTTGCCTCCATTTCCTCTCTGAATGAGAAGAGTGAGCTGCTAGTTCTAGGGGATTTCAACTTCAATTGGCTTGACCCTAAAAACCACAAAATCCAGATACAACTCAAGTCACTTAACCTATCGCAACTCATTTCCCAACCCACACGAATAAACCTGAAGTCGCATAACCATTCCTTGCTAGACTGGATTCTCTCCTCAAACCCCAGCAGAATCCAATCCTCTGGCATCCTTCCTGATATTTTCAGTGACCATGCAATAGTGTACTGTGTAAGGAAAATTAAACCGCCCCATTCAAGCCCTAAAGTTCTCCTCACTAGAACATTTAAAAACTTTAACCCACAACAGTCTCTGGATGACCTTACCAACTGCCCATGGCACAGAATCGATTTAATTCCCGACCCTGATTCTGCGCTCGACTATTTCCAATCCGAGTTCTTAAAACTCTGCGATACCCATGCTCCACTACGCAGAATAAGGGTACGGGGTGCCCACCTTCCATGGGTTACACCTGACCTTATAGCACTCTACCAGTTCAGGGATGCCTTGTGGAAAAGCTACAAAGTAACTGGCACTACCAAGGATCTCAATCACTACAGATGCCTGCGGAACGTGTGCACAAGGCAAACAAGGTATGCAAAAGCACAATATTACTCTGACAATCTCCACCAAAATACATCAAACCCAGGTAACTTCTGGAAGGTTATCAACAATATATTCCAGGCTCCTAACCATCAACAACCAAGTAATATCACTAAGGGGGATATTACTCTGACAAACCCAAATGACATTGCAAATGCATTCAATGATTACTTTGTGGGGTGTGCCACTAACTTATTAGCGAAATGCAGCACAAACCCCAAACATGAATCTCATCCTGGGAGTATCCCTACAGTCCCACCCCCTCCCAACACTGCCCACAATTTTAAATTTAGCCCAGTATCTGAAGAGGAGATTACACAAGCGCTCCTCAAACTAAAACTAAGCAGCCAATGTGGACCCGACTTACTACAATCTAGGTTCCTACGACTTGGTGCCCCAGCCATTGCCAAACCAATTGCGTCCATAGTCAACTCTATCCTGTCTGCAGGCCATATCCCTAAGACCTGGAAAACTGCCAGAGTTGTCCCAATCTTCAAAAGTGGGGACAAAAACACTGTCTCAAACTACAGGCCAATCTCACTTCTCCCAATTCTATCCAAAGTTATGGAAAAATGTGTCAACTCCCAATTAAGCGATTTCTACACCAAGACAAATTTCCCTAGCCAATTCCAGTCTGGGTTTCGTCCCAAACACTCCACCGTAACTACCCTGCTAAAAGTTTGCAATGAAATCCAGTGTGGAATGAAACGGGGACAACTCACTGGTGCAGTATTCCTAGATTTTGCAAAGGCTTTTGACACAGTTGATCATGTTATCCTGCTTAACAAACTCCAGAGCTCTGGAATAGGGAAACATGCTTTAAACTGGTTTCAGTCCTACCTATCAGGAAGATCCCAACATGTGTCCATCTCAGGCTCTAACTCCAACCCCCTGGATATCACCTGTGGTGTACCGCATGGCTCTGTTCTGGGGCCCCTACTCTTCTCAGTGTTCATTAATGATCTTCCCACAGCTTGTAAGGAAGCCTCAATACACATGTATGCAGATGACACAATCCTGTATGCACACAGCCATAGCCTCTCTGACCTTCAACACATACTTCAGTCTGACTTTTTGAGACTCGAAAACTGGATTTCCCAAAACAAACTGTTTTTAAACACTGACAAGACTGTAACAATGGTATTTGGGACCAAGACTAAATTTGTAAAGCTTCCAGTGACTGAGCTCCTGATTAGAACCAACGCTACCACCACCCTAACACCTGTCACTAGTTTTAAATACCTGGGCTTATGGTTTGACTCCCACTTAACATTCGAGATGCACATTGATACCCTGACAACCAAGACCTATGCCAAACTAGGGGTACTTTACAGGAACAAATCCTCCCTAAGTCTCCTGGTCAGAAAGCGTATTGCACAGCAGATGCTAATGCCAATTATTGACTATGGAGACATAGTATATGGCTCGGCTCCTCAAACCCACCTTAGCAAACTTGACACCCTCTACAATTCAATTTGTCGTTTTGTTCTCCAATGCAACTACAACACACATCACTGCGAAATGCTCAAAGAACTAGATTGGTCATCACTAGAGTCTAGGCGCAAAGTACACATTCTGTCTCACCCTCAAATACTTTCTGGGCAAGCTACCCAGCTACATGAACAAGCTCCTCACCCCTACCACATGCAGTACCTATCACCTGAGATCAGACTCCAAAAGACTATTCATGGTCCCAAGACTCAACAAAGTATCCGGACGTTCCTCCTTCTCCTTCCGTGCATCCCAAAACTGGAACAACCTACCAGAGACTCTCATATCCACCACCAGCTTAAGTTCTTTCAAATCTAAGGCTGTCTCACACTTTTATCTGGTCTGTAACTGTTTCATACGCTCATAATATATATTATCTTTAACTGTGCATGCAATGTCTTGTATATAATGTATACCTTGTTCATTTATGTAACTGTATTTGTAACCATGTATTATTTTGTTTTACTCTGTGCCCAGGACATACTTGAAAACGAGAGGTAACGCTCAATGTATTACTTCCTGGTAAAATATTTTATAAATAAATAAATTAGTTTTCTCAGCTTAGGGTTAACTATTTTCATAGAAACTGTTTATACTTAATATGTTGGTACAAGCCCAGTCTACGATAGGGCATGTATTGTGGCCTCCTTATTTATAGTTGTGCGGTGTTTACATACACACCTACTTACCTCCGTCTCGCTGCTGGGGATTTTAACCATCACTGTATATATTTTGTCACGTTTATCGTCGGATTTTATAGTTAATAAAGGTTTATTATTTTTTTTCTTGTGTTTAGTGGTCTTGTGGGACCTGATTGTTGTCTAACCCTATTTGCGTGTTTTTGGTATCAGTTACTGTACTGTTGCTTCATACTTGTTATATTCCTCTATTTACCGTGAGTGCAGTTATTAGGGGCCTGAGTGACCCCTTGTGGTAATTTCTTCTAGTGTTTCATAGATCTACCAATTTTATCAGTTTGACCAAAATGCCCCAAACTCACATATTTTTTTAAGACAATGGAATTCTTGTAGCTCCTTAAAGGGTGGCAAGATAGCCTCAATAAATGCAGTTTTGCATTCTTACAAACCACAAGACATTTCTGGAATGCAGATAATTAACTAACTTACTGTATGTGTTATTAATTATATATTTATTTTAGCCATTTTTCACTAAAGTTAAACTCATGATGTACATTGTCCAAATAATTTGTACTCCTATAAAAATACACCACATAACAGTGCATAGAAACGATCATCCCCAATAATATTAATTAGAATTATAACAGCAATTAATAATATTAACAGAAATTATTATCATTCATAGTAGCTATATTTATTATTAATAGGAATGATCATCATCAATAATAACAACAATTAATATCATCATTAATAATATTTGCAATTATATTAATACAAAAATACAACATTTACCTTTTATATCAGTGTAGGCAGTGCTGTACATGTAATCTTTACAGGATTCTACAACTCTGTGCACCGTAAAGATTGTAATTTTGGAGAGGGTAAAATAAAGTGACTTGACCAAGTACAGGAGATCATATTAGGGTTTGAATCACGCTTTGCAGAGTGTCCTTGTTTGCAGCGTTATTCCATTTACATACTGCACCATGCCTCCTGTCACCATAGCGTAGCAGTGCAAAATCCCAATTGGACTCATTAAAAGCCACATATCCTAATTAGCTGCCTATTGACACCCCCATCAAACATTCACTTCATAAACTAAACGGTTCATGTATATGCCAACATGGAACACAAATGTTCATAACTGCCAATCGAAAAACATTGGTTTAATAGTACAGCTGGCATACATTATTTAACCCAACTGGTATAAATCCTTTAACCACCCAACCAAAATAAAAAATATCTTATGGGTAACACAGTGTATACAGTACATGTATGTAGTATTGACGTTCGCTATGTTGGAGGTTGCAGATTATGTTTGAAAATTTTCACATCACCACATCTTTCAACATAATACAAATGGTGCACATTCTTTTTATACATAAGTGGAAAACATCTTCATAGTTAATTTTTAAATACTTTAATGAGAAATATGTAGGTTATTTGTAATACTACTCTTTGGGATAATATACACAATAGTGGGTAAACAAATATGTTTGAAACCTGTCATGGTGATGTTTGTCATATACATGTTACCCAAATATTTTTAGATTTGTTTTGTGATGAATTTTTTATTTGTAATCATGTTTATTTATGTGCATAATAGAAATGTAGACTATGTGGAAAAAAATTATACCAACTCAAAATCTAGCATAAAACAAGAGTGTATTATCATTGACCAAAAAAAAATGCGCATTTTTTATGACCACTTTTGAATCTGGTGGTAGGCTAGTTGGTTTTGCTGCCACAGCTGGTAGGACTGCGACACAGTTAATATCACGGATTCAATACTGTTTGCCACTTCCCTGCTTGGACCTGTTTCACTCCTCCCAGCTTGTCCCTGCTTCAAAATGCTGCAAATTATTACTAAACTGGCAGCAAGGCTCTCTGTTGCAGTTGTTTGTCTCATTTGTGTTCTAGGTACTTATAAAGCATAGAATTGTTGTCTGAAAGTTTTTTCTTGATGTATTGTATTGTATATTGTATGTCTTTATTTATATAGCGCCATAAATGTACTTTTGCGGGGATGTTTTCCGTATGTCACGCACTTTGCCACATTCAGCCGCATTCATGGCTAGACAGCACTAATAGCGCTAAACAATAAAACAACCCGCGGCGCCTAAAACGTCCGGAACATGCCGCATCTGCCCGTGATTTTAAAAATCGCGCCGAAACGGCCGCACGAGTCTAAAGGCGGCCGCAACTGTACATAGCGCTTCACAGTAGTAAAATATGTTGTAATCATATAAATAACAAATAATATAAATAACAGATCATGGGAATAAGTGATTCAGACATAAATGTAACATCAAGGAAGAGGAGTCCCTGCTCCGAGGAGCTTACAATCTAATTGGTAGGTAGGGCAACATACAGTATAGGGACAGTAGGAGGGAATTCTAGTAAGTGCTTCTGTAGGGGGCCAAGATTTATGTATCACGTGTCCAGCATTATCCACAGTGCTATTCATATGCTTCTTTAAGCAAGTGTGTCTTAAGGTGGGTCTTAAAGGTGGATATAGAGGGTGCTAGTCGGGTACTGAGGGGAAGGGAATACCAGAAATGCGGGGCAGAAAGTGAGAAAGGTTTAAGGCGGGAGAGAACTTTAGATACAAAGGGGGAAGAAAGAAGACATCCTAGAGAAGAACGCAAGAGTCGGGATGGTGCATAGCGAGAAATTAGGGCTGAGATATAAGGAGGGGCAGAAGAGTGTAAAGCTTTAAAAGTGAGGAGAATTGAGTGTGAGATGCGGGATTTGATCGGAAGCCAGGAGAGGGATTTCAGGAGGAGAGACGCAGAGACAGATTTAGGAAAGAGTGAGTGATTCTGGCAGCAGCGTTTAGGATAGATTGTAGGGGAGACAGGTGAGAGGCAGGAATGCCGGACAACAGGAGGTTGCAGTAATCGAGACGGGAGAGAATGAGGGCCTGAGTCAGAGTTTTAGCAGTCGAGTAACAGAGAAAGGGCGTATCTTTGTGATATTGCAGAGGAAAAAGCGACAAGTTTTAGAAATGTTTTGAATGTGAGAGGAGAATGTGAGAGAGGAGTCCAGTGTGATCCCTAAGCAGCGTGCTTGGGCTATGGGTGAATAATCGTATTTCCAACAGTAATGTGGAAGGAGGTAGTAGGGCCAGGTTTGGGAGGAAGTATAAACTGTTTTTGCCATGTTAAGTTTAAATCGGCGGATGGCCATCCAGGATGATATTCCAGTTAGGCATTCTGAAACATTGGTCTGTATAGCAGGTGTAAGGTCAAGGGTTGAAAGGTAAATTTGTGTGTCGTCAGCATAGAGGTGATATTTGAACCCCAAAGATGTGATTAGGTCACCTAGATAGAGTGTGTATAGAGAAAAGAGAAGGGCTCCCAGGACAGAGCACTGGGGTACCCCCACAGAGAGATCAATACAGGAGGAGGAGGTGTTCGCAAAAGAGACACTGAAAGTACGATGGGAGAGGTAAGAGGATATCCAGGATAGAGCTTTGTTCCGAATACAAGAGTATGGAGAATGTAAAGGAGAAGAGGGTGGTCCACGGTGTCAAATGCTACAGAGAGGTCGAGTAATATGAGCAGAGTGTAATGACCTATGTCTTGGCAGCATGGAGGTCATCAGTTATTTTAGTGAGGGCTGTTTCAGTAGAGTGAGCAGTGCAGAAGCCATATTGTAGAGTGTCTAGAAGAGAATAGGTGTTGAGAAAGTGTAACAATCGAGAGAATACAAGACGTTCAAGGAGTTTGGAGGCAAAAGGCAGGAGGGAGACAGGTCGATAGTTAGAAAGACAGGTAGGGTCAAGCTTGCTGTTTTTGAGTAATGGTATAACAGTTGCATGCTTGAAGGAGGATGGAAAGGTACCAGAGTAGAGGAAAGAGTTAAAAATCTGGGTGAGCATAGGGATTATAGAAGGAGCAAGAGGTTTTAGGAGATGGGAGGGAATGGGATCAAGAGGACAAGTGGTAGAGGGAGAAGAGGAGATCAGCAGTGACACATCCTCCTCCGAGATAGCGGAAAAAGTGTCAAGAAAGGCAGGAGGAGAGTTGGGAAGCAGTGTGGGATGGGATGAGGCAACAGAAGGGATGTTCTGACGTATGGATTCTACCTTTTCCTTTAAAAAGTCAGCAAAGTCCTGAGGTGTCATGGAGGAAGAAGAGGAGGCAGCCGAGGTGGTCTGAGTAGAGAGTCAAAGACAGAAAAGAGTCGGCGTGGGTTAGACTTGTGTGTTTTGATTAGTGATGAAAATGACGTTTGTTTAGCCTGAGAGAGGGCAGAGTTGAAACAGGACAGCATAAATTTGTAGTGAATGAAGTCTACGAGCGTATGAGATTTCCTCCAGAGGCGTTCAGAGGAATGAGGGGCAGAATTCAGCATGCGTGTGTGGAAGTTAAGCCAGGGTCTGGGGTTAGAAGGGTGAGGACGGCAGAGAGAAAGCGGGGCATGAAGATCAAGAGAGGAAGATAAGAAAGAGTTGTAGTTCCTGACCAGGTTGTCAGGGTCTGAAGCAGAACTGAGAGAGGAGAGGAAGGAGCGTAAAGTGGAATCAATAGCTGGTATGTTAATAGAGCGCAGGTTTCTGAAAAAAACGAGGGCTACAGTGGCGACACACTTAATCCTGCGTTGGCTGGAGCCGCAAACCGCGTGGTGTTCCGGTTTTGTTGTTTGTTTCCCTCGGCGTGCCGTGTGTCATCGATGCACGGTCACGCTTCATTGGTAGCGTACGCGCATGGCGCGCGTGCCCAGGGCTCCCGGAGGGAGCCCTGGGTTGCTGTAATGTGGGGGATGGCGGTGGGGGGCTCCGCGGGACCCGGCGGACCTGGAGAGGGGAGGGGGAAGCCCCGATCAGAGGATCGATCCTCCGAGGCTCCGGCGCGCGCCCGGGACACCTAGGCGCGCGCCCGGTATCTGTCGCGGCCGAGACCGGGCAAAGGTAAGAATAAACTCGGCCGCGACAGTATATGGAGATGGAGATGGAGAGAGGCGAGAGAGAAAATGAGATGAAGTGATGTCTTTTATATCATCTGTCAAACCTTTTTAATTTCTCTGTATTCCTGGTGGCACACAGTTTGCTGTTCCAAAAAACTTTCCTCTACCTCATTTGTTGGATCATTTACCACTTGAACGGGTAGTCCAAAGCTGGCTGTGTTGCTTCCACAATAGGGTGTTCAGCCAATTGAGGAGCCTCCTCCCTCTGCTCACCTTCTTCCATACTTTTTGAGCCCCTGTCAAGCATTCTGGACATGTTTGGTTAGGCCGTCAAGGAGAATTCATGCCATGAAGCTTCAGATGAGGCACCTCAATCAAAAGTGGGACAAGGAGGGTGGTGTAACTAGCCGGGACCAAGATGGCCACTTAGAGCTATAGCTCTACATTTCAGGGGAGAAAATAGACACTGAATAATATTGACTAAACCAGCTTAAGAAATTAAAAAAATATATATAAACACCTTTAAACCTACTATATGAGGATGCGATCTTTAAAAAAAATCCAAAATAACCCACATTTTCAGAAGATCTGAACTGAGAGGCCCAAATGTGGGACAAAAGGGCTCAAATCTTTTTCTCCAGAGACTCACCAGAAAGAGAGGAAAGTGAGAAACTGGCGAGTGAACACTAAAGCAGACCACATCACTCACAACCAAAGAGGACATAAAAGGTATGCTGGCTGATCTAAAGCAGATCTTAAGAACCAAAATAAATTTAATCAAAAGAGAAATCACTTCACTAGGTAGCAGAGCGGATGAACTTGAAACAGGCACAGAGATTACAACAGATATTCAGGAGCTCTTAATCTAAAAGTAATTAAACAGGAGGAGACTATGCAGGAAATGTTATGTCAGATTGAAGACTTCGATAACAGAGGCAGATGCTCGAATATCCACCATAGTGGAGTTCCAGAGTTAATTGAGCAACAAAAAATTGAGGGATACCTGCAGCTAATTTTCTCACAAATCATAGGGAAGCCATCCTTTAATTCATGGAACATGGAGAGGACCCACAGAGCCTTGAGACCTAAGCTGGGGATGACAGACCCACTCAGAGACAATGTAACAAAGTTGCCACAGCATCAAGGACAAAGAATCGACCATGACCAAAGCAAAAACCATGAAAATAATTTACTTTGAAGATGCGGAGAGATACAACTTTAGAATCACCTGTCATCACTCACTCTTCAGAAGCACATGGGCGGATCATTTCCTGGCCAATCATGTATATGTATGTATGTATGTATGTGTGTATGTGTGTACTGTATGTGTGTATGAGTGTAGGAGTGTACAATATTAATAAATAATTTATTCTCACAGCATGTCTTTTTTTAATTTTTAATACACAAACACACCCATTTATACATACACACACACAAACACACAGTGACACACAAACACACATTGACACACACACACACAGTGACACACACACACACAGCACCTTCCAAGCCTGTCGCTCAAAGAAGCACGGACCGTACACATAAAAAGTTAGCGTCACGTGCACGAGCGTTCGCACAGGCATGCGTGCGCCCACTATATTACAGGCCCAAAGCTTCACATAGGGCTAAAACTGCAAATAAAGGATTGATACCACATATATACAGGCAATGGCCACTGATCCTGAGGCAATCATTCACCTGGCTGCATTTTAATTGCCTTTCAGAATAAATAGAAAAAGGAAGGTTTTTCAAGCACTCAATAAAACTAGTAAATGATTGTGACGGTGAAGGGGTAACCAGACCAATAATAAAGGTATTATGCCTGGCTGGTTACCCCTAAACCCTGTTGGGGTTGAAGGGATTCATTGTATGGTCACTGCAATGCCATGTTTTCCCTGAATATCAACTGTGATGTCCCCTGGATCATACAGGGAAAAAGGAGTGTCAGTTCTGCAGCTCAGAACCTAGCTGCAGTCCTGTTAATATGTACTGTATGTGTAAAATGTGCCTGCTAAGCAAGGGGGGCTCCTAGCGCTGTACAAAGAGTTAATCGAATAAGCTTGTCTGTGGTGAGCGGCTACATTGAAGCCCTGTATCACTTCCTAAACCGCAAACCCTCTGGGAAAGCCTTAACCACAAGCTCAAGTGGATAAGTGGCTTGCGGTCTAGTTGAAGTGGCGGAGTGCAACAATGTATCCTGCGGTCTCGTTAACCATGTAAGATCAATTGGTGTAGTGCTTCTGCGGTTACCGATCCCTGCAAGCAGTGATACATTGTATGCCGGCTTTTGACCGCAGAACTAAGTCAAACCGCAAACCACATCACAGAGCCTATTCAATTAAGGGGCTAACTTGCGTTAGGATGGAGCTAGCACTCTAATTTTTGGAATGCAGATAGCTAAGGATTGGTCATGCACATACACGTTGTTTTAATGTGACCACCTCCTATAGTAATGACATATAAAAAATAACCTTTGTTTTAGGTACACTGTATTTTAAAATATGAAGACAAGAACCTTTTTCCTGTCAGCCCGGCAGTTAATCAATTAACATGCACATATGTTAGGGATGAATGAGCTGAGGGATTTCCAACTTCGTACTTCAAATGGCACCCTGCTGCGCAGGTGCCCCAATGTCTTGAGAAGTCTGGAGTTGAAAGCCTCAGAGATCCTGAAGTGTTAGGGCGGATGGGATACAGTAAAGTACCCTGAACTGGTATAAAGTGCGGGCTATTAACAAATGGTAGCCAACACCCAGACTTACTGTCGCCAGGTAAGGGTTTGGTCCCGTATGCTAAGCAGCAGAGGTGCCTAGTTAGCGCATGCTCTTAGCAGACAGGGAAGCCACCTCTGCCAGGTTTTTTAGCTACTGGCAAGTCTGGGATAGGCGAGAAAAGTTATTCCCAGGGGGGGATTGGCTGTTCAGGTTAAGGATAGAAGTCTTAAACCTATAAGAATGCCTGCAGCCGATCTTAGTCAGATTCCCCTAAGATTCAGCTAAGAAACATCTTAAACTTCAACCATGGTCCGTTCCAGCATCAGCGGAGTTCCGGAGTGTGAGGGGTTAAAACCATTGTAACAAAGAATTGCACCTCTCTTCCAGAATTTGTTTGAGCTAAGGATTCTCGAAACTAAGCCTATAAGGACCTAACGAAAAGTTTTCCTTTTGCAGAAATACAGGGGTTGCATTCCTTTTTTCTTGCCAGGGACTGTCACATGGTATTATTCACGCACCACCCTGCCTCCGTGCAGTGGTGCCTAGAGACTTTGTTTTCAAGTTATTAGTTCCATGGACATTATATTTCGTTTCCCCATCTCAGTAAGTGTATATTGAGTGTAATTGTGAAGAATCGTGTGTTTGTCTTAAAAGGAAATAAATTACAATTTATTTTACCCTGCTTGTTGTGCTCGATCCAGAATCCCAGTATTAATGTGTTAGTAAGGCTTGGTCTCCCATGATAATGATATTTCAACACTGAGTTGTATCAAAAAAATATGAATTATATTGAAAATTAAACAATTTAAGAATATCTATACATAGACAGATACGGTATGAATACACATATCTAGGAAAAATGATATACCAATACGTGTACAGATGCAGCCACCAGTATTAGAACACTTACCTTGGAAATTCTGGGAGATTCTGGGGCAGTCTAACAGTAAATACCTCAACAATGCCTCAACATTTCTGTGAGATTCTCAATGGCCCATCATATTAACACAGCGGGGGGTCCCTGCAGTCCCTTTCAAACTAAAGGGCCATAAAGAATCTCACAGAAATGTTGAGGCAATGTGAGACTGCCCCAGAATTTCCCAAGCAAAAGTTCTAATACTGGTGGGTGCTTCTGTAAGCCTAACCAGCACATGGGGGGGCGGAGATGAATGGGACAAAGGGGAAACAACATAAGGGGGGGATGGGAAAAAACAAAGGGTAAACAAAAGCAAAAAATGCAATTCTGTGGAGTTAATGTGGTGGAAAAATGGGGGCAACGTTTCGGGGTTCAATGCCCCTTCCTCAGGCCCGTTCCCACTGCACCTCAAAGAGGGACTTGTTGTACTTACCTTTGTCCCAAACATCTCCCTCCATAAAAATAGGGAAACTGCACTAGAATGATCTTAATTCCTGCCTCCAATCGCGTCATTCTGTCTGCTGGGGATGAGCACACATCGCCCAGCAGACAGAGGCGTGGCCACACGGATGCGTGGATGCTCTGTACTGTAGTATTCTGTCTGAGTTTAGCCTAAGCACACAAGAGACAGGCAGAAGGTTAGCCCCTTCCCTTTACCCCTGTCTCCCTTCCTTGTATATTGATATTTTATGTAACAATTGTACTGTATGTATGTCCTGATTTTGTTTACAGTATGTGACAGCTTATGTTTAAATATTTTTTTATGTAGTTTCATTGTACGTTTGCTTGTATTACCTAATAATGTTACAAGAAGCTTTGCAGGGCTTTTTAACACTTCATAGATATAATTTTCACAATAATCTGTATACATCTCATTATATAATTATCATGGGTCACATATTTAATTACTTCACTATTAAGAATGTATGGCAAATACATTACTGAAATCAGCTGCATGCCATAAGGAAATCTTCCCCACATAAGGTTACATAGCCAATAAATATTTTGTAAACAGTGAAATTGGTTTGGCAATTAGTCTCAAAGCCTCCCTAATCAACTGTTCACAGCTCCAATTTTATGGGTTTATTATTGTTTGATCCCTGATTACAAAGAAAAAAGTCTATACAGTAGACAGTTAGACAAGTTGATGTTTGAAGTAAATCAATTTCAGATGACAGCAATTTAGTCTTGTTAAATGAAAATTTTTTGATTTATGCATATGCATTACCTACATGTGCATGACTAGTATTACAGTATATTGTAAAGTAATCCGATTTCTGTGCATAACCAAACATTGAGGCCATTTGGCAGTTTTCCCATTTTTTTTCCAGTGAAGCTCAAATAATGTGAATATATATTACCATATATGTTTACTTTAGTTGTCATTAATAACTTAGTGTGTGCACTCCTATATTATGTTTTTTTTTTAAATATGGTTTTATTAAAAGCTTACTTAAATTATTATGACAACCGAAATGTATAGATTGTATAGAAGTGGAGACAACCATTTTAACCAAAGTCCTTTCATAGTGAGGAGGTAAATGAATGACCAGATACAGTTTCTATAAATTAACTTTTTTTTAAAAAGTTTCCGAAATGTGATGTAGCCAGGTCCCCCCTGGTCACCGTTGATTTCCCTCCTTACCTCTGCTGAGGCTGGGGAGGTGCACGTGTGTATCCGTTGAGTGTCGGTTGCTATGGAAGCAGCGGTGAGTGTGATGGCTGGCAAGTAGGTCACTGGAGCTCCGCCGAGGATGTCACATCTTGCCGATGCGCGTGCATGCGCACAAAAGGTTCACGCATGCGCAGGACACACACAATTGTGGCAGCCATGTTGATAGAACTTGCGCATGAGTGGCGGCCATAACATAAAGGGCTCCATGAGGGACTACAATCCCCAGAAGCCCCAGGAGCTGTGAGTCAGGCGGCGAAGAACAGTTAATAGGGCTGTAGTTTCCCCTGCACTAGATTGCAACATATGGCACGCGGAACTGTGCCAGTCGGGAGTAGGATGCCAAGGTAGTGCCTCGTGTGCCAGTGGCCCTGAGACAAGGTCAGGTCTCCCCTATATAATATATATTATGTGGTAATATTTGGGGTTTCTCAGAGCTTGTTGGGAATCTGTGTGTTTATTAACTATGTGCAGCTGGTATCAGCTGCTTTTGGGAGGGTAGTAGCCCCTTCCCCCCAAGGTTTAAGCTTGACCCTCCCCACCTTCCAAGTTGGCAGGTCAGTTTCATTTTGCTGGGTTTACGACAGATCCAATGCTGATCATTCTTCCTGTAATTATACAGGTAAATAAGAATTTGAACTCAGGGAGTTTTAGGACCTGCTAACGGTCATGCCTTGAAAGTGGCAGCAGGCTTTAGACGCTCTGGTCAAAGGGTCAAACTAAATGACCCTTTTACAAGAGAATATATAGGTATTGCACTGTGTATTTTTGTCACATTGGAAGTAGCTTTTTGCATCTTTGTTTGTCTTTTGTTAGTACCTCTCGGTATGCAAACAGCAAATGCTGTAGGTGAAGCTCCCAGTCCTTCCTTTCAGTTTCTATTATAGCTTGCAGCATCTGCTTCAGGGTACCATTAAACCTCTCACATAGATTGTTGGTCTGGGGATGGTAAGGTGTTGTGCGCTGGTGCTTCACCCCACAAGTCCCATAGACACTGTAGCAATCCACTCATGAATTGTGACCCTTGATCAGTTAGAATCTCACCAGGGAAACCTACTCTAGTGAATATAACTAGCAATGCCTTCGCTACTGCCCTAGAATCGATGGTCGCGAGGGCCACAGCCTCCGGGTACCGGGTACCGGGTGGCAAAATCCACCACCGTGAGAATGTAATGCTTTCCCCACCAACTGGGAATCATGAGGGGTTCCACTATGTTCATAGCTACCCCCTGGAAAGGTTCCCCAATTACCGGTAACGGGTTCAGGGGTGCCCTCATCTGATCAACCACCTTACCTACAAGCTGGCAGGTATCACAGGAGCGGCAGAAATCAGCCACAGCCCCTGTGTCCCCAGCTAGTAGTAACACTGCAACAGCCGGGCTCTCGTCTGAGTGACCCCCTGATGCCCCTCTAGTGGAATGGAGTGGGCTACCTTTAACAACTTGTGCCTATATTTCCTTGATACCACTAACTTCCGCCTACCGGTCCAGACCCTATCTAGACCCATAGCCATCTGCTCTCTATATAAGAGCCCGCGGTTCCATGAGAAACGTTCGGACCCACTGCCCGAGTTAGGCTCGGAAGCCCAGAGCCTCATGCGCTCCAAGCTGGGGTCAGACCTCACTGCATCCCTAAACTGTGTTCCTAATTCTGGCCACCACTCCATGGTCTCTAAGTCAGGGGAACAGGGAACAGGTAAAGAGGAAGGTAAGTCAGTACACTGTCATGACCCAGTCTGCCTTACCTGCCTGTCTCCTTAAAGACCCCTGGAACTGTTGGTCCCAATTGCAGGGGGACGGTGAATCCTTCAGGTGCAACTCTTGATGACTGACTCATGGTAATCGTTGAAACAGGAGCCAGCTCTGCCATAGAAACACATGTTTCATGACCCAAGTAATTACCAAGGAGGACCTCACATCTAACCCGGGCAATACCCCCACATCCCTCTTGTCACGTCCGGCACCCCAATCAAGAGAGACCTGGACAACCTGGAGGGACTTTGGTATTCCGTCTGGCATGATCACTTGCATCCCGGTGCCCAGGAGCAAATCCTCTGGCCAGACCATTTGAGGTCGGACCAGAGTAACAGCGGCACCGGAGTCGAGAAAGCCGGCAGCTTGGCGAACTCTGATGGTCACTGGTCGCAGATTTCTCTGCCGTACATCGTTGGACTGCATCCCGACTGGTGCAATCTGATGCCCCTCTGTCTCCACTGCTGGTTCCTGGGTGGCAAGTGCAGATCTCTCCATGGAGGTTCTCCGCTGGGCTGGTCCGACTGCTATACTTGGTTCCTCTGTGTGTGCCTGTCGCACACGGGCAACTGGCTTCCCAGCTGGAGAGCGTTGCTCCTGATGGGGTCCACCAGACCTCGGACGGTCCAGACAGTCTGGCTTGATGTGCCCAGTCTTGTTGCACTGGTAGCACCTTCTTTTATGTCGGAACTCTGCAGTTTTGGGTGCGCTGCCCTCTGCTGCAGGTTTACTCTTACACTGAGGAGTATTTTTGACTCCTTTAGCCAAAGTGGCTGTGTCCTGAAACTTACAGCCTAGAAATCTCCTGGTCCCAGCATCCTAGGATAGGCAAAACATAGAGAAATCTTTAATGTCACATAATTTGCACCCGTCACAGTAATGCATTTAGGACATCTAGGACCTTAACACACAGATCAGGGGTAACCAAGTGGGCTGAACCTTTATTAGTGAGTCTGGTTAACACCATCACCATTACAGTGGTTGTTATGTATTAGTCATGCATATAAATGCTGAATATAAAGTGCAGTATGTATTCAGGACAAACAAAATCTTGTCTAGATATGCGTCCCAATACACCCTTAGGGAGACCAATGGAATTAAAAAAACTCCTGCATGTTATTGTTGTCACACAATAATTATTTGTATTATCACTTCAGTCTATCTTGGTGGAGTGGGCAGAGGTGGGTGGAGTGGGCAGAGGTGGGTGGAGACACAAAGATAAGGATGGATCCACTGTGTGAAAGGACAACATACAATGCTCGAGTAAATAAATGATCAAATGGGGCCCCTGGAGAAAAAATTGAGAGTGATTGGTGATGATGTAGGAGATAATACCCTATTGTCATAATCACAGTGTTACAGCACCGGACATGGCCAACCTGCATGGCCCAATCAGATGAATATGGATGATAAAGTGGAGGGACCTCAGAAGCAACAAGTGAGGCTAACTCATTATTCATTCCACCTGGAGCAAAGGTTCCCAATGTCCTAATCCTCCTGGACTCTCTCTGTAAATAATCGTTGGACCATATTTCCACACTGTTGGCTCTTTACGACACCATCAAGGATTTGATAGCGCAGTTGGCCCAGCACGTGTGAAGTGGTGCGCAACAGGGGCCTCCATATCACACCAACAAATGGAGGCTTTGTGCTTTCTGATCCTGTCCTTAGCCGGCTTAGTAGTCTCTCCCCCATATCCTAATCCACATGGGCATTTGATTAAGTATATTATATACCTAGAAAGACAAGTGTAAAAAAAATTGGTAACATTTTTTTTGCCAGATTGTGGGTGTATAAAAAGATTGCCTTCCTGCATGTTGTTGCAGTGACTGCAACTGCAGCACCGAAAGCAGTCAAATCTGGGTGTAGCCAAAAATGTCTGAGTCAACTCTGTGCCCCCTACGTCAGCCCTGATCAGTTTGTCTCTAAAGTTCTTACCCCTTTTGTAAGAGAATAAGGGTTTGCTGTCAGAGTCGGTGCCAGGGAATCATCAGTGCTCAGCAGGTGCCAATTATATGGATAATTGTCTTTACTCGCCTGCTCCAAGTGCCATATGTGAAGACGAAGGGCACTGAGAACTCTCTAGTGGAACTATGTGAACCTTGTACTCTGCTCAGAAGGTTGGCCCTAGTTGGTGTCTCGGCCCTCTCTCTCTGTGTCTGTAGGAGAGATGTTGGGTATCCCCTATCTACAAACCTCTTCTGCATGTTATCTAAGCTAACTTTTAATTCTGTGCTAATGATTCACCTAGCCCTGATAAACTGTCTGTAAGACAAACCTCTAGTGGTGCCCAGGGGGTGATAACTGGCAAAATGGAGGCAGTTGTTCCTAAACCGTTAGTTTTGTATAAAAAACGGATTCCAATCTCCCCTCCTTAATGTAGATGGTGGTATATAAAAAATGGATAGAAATGTTATCAAACTGATGGGTAAATCAATTGTCATCTTGGAATTATTGAGATGCTCAATGAACTCAAGTAGAATATTGGCGGTGCCGTCCAAGACAAAGAAGATGTCATCAATGTAATTATAGCTGGTAAACAGTTCAACCATAAGACATAATGAATCCCATATCATATCTGCCTCCAGCTTCACTGTGTCACATCACATCTCTGCCTGATGTGTTCTGATGGAATGTCTGACAGGCTCAGGTGATCACAACTCTTTGTGCCTAGGTTTTGCAAGTGATGTCATCACGGGTGTCACGTGACCAGCCATCACGTCAGCTCTCATTGGACAGTCACATACCCATAGTCCCTCCTCAAAGACACTGCATACATCATCATGGAAACCCGCTTTCAGATTTTCTGTTGTGTTGCTATAAGACAGGGGTGGGGAACGTCCGGCCCGGGGGCCGCATAAGGCCCGCAAAATGATTTGATCCGATTTGATCCTGCCCTTTATATTTAAAAAATAAATAAATAATAAAAAAAATTAAAAAATGGCAGCGATTCAGCATGTGCAGAGCAGAGGTCACGCAGGGCAAGCAGGGTGTCCAGCCTGCTGCCTGTGAGCCCACTCCCCCCCACTTGGGACTGAGGGCGGGGAAGCCTCAACCCAGCATCCCCCATGCTGTGCTGACCGCGCACTACCAGAAGACAGCCAGTGCGGGGTTTACAGTGAGCAGTGCGGCTCTACACTCGGCTGTCAGCTCAACCCGAGAAGCCCAAACCACTGCAGGCTCTGCTGGAGGGGAGAGGAAGGGGGAGGAGAGGAGTGACGGCAAACAAGCTGAGGAACTTCCTTCTGGGACAGCATGCTTTAGGTAAGAAGAGCTGTACTGTATCAATAGTCAGTCTGGCCACACCTCCCTGTTTATGGGAGAGAATCTCAGGCTTAGCTAAATGTATGTATATATATGTGTGTGTGTGTGTGTGTGTGTGTGTGTGTGTGTGTGT
>WSYH01002606.1:0-83231 GCA_036426205.1 Ascaphus truei | reverse complement strand
TATATATATATATATATATATATATATATATATATATAATATTGTGGATAGTAACACAGTCAGTACTTTTAAATATTAATAAAAGCACTTAGATAGATAGTACACTATATAGTTATGTAACAATTATCCCAGCCTAGTTTATTATTCGTCTATTTGTTCTGCTGTGATGCTGTTAACACAGTGTACTAACCCAACTGTTATTTTTTGTCTTGTTTTCTTATAGATTTCTTTCAACTGGAACATAGTTTCATGCGTTGGCATTCTCATTAAAGACGGGAAAAAGCACAGTAGCATCGATAGTTCATGGTACATGCAGTGCTATTTACAGTTGCTTACAAGCAGAGCATACAGCTGCGGCCCCGTTTATTCTCCAACATCTCCGAATTTTTCCACGCCTAGAGATGGCACCCCACACATGCACTTCACTTCACTGGGTGTTTTGGCCGCGGCTTCATAGATATGCGACCTTTTTTGTGGAATGCATAGGTTGCAAATCTCTCCAGCGAAACAGTAGACTCGTCAGTGAAGATGACTTCCTGGAAAGTTTCTCCACTGTCGATCCATGCCTGAGCCTGGACCACTCTCTTGATCTTGCTAACGTCCCTTATCATAGGGTACGCTCTGTAATGACAAGGAATAATTGTATAGGTACAGTACAGTTTCTTAAACAACACTTTAACCTCCTGTACTGTCCAGTACTAACCTCACACGTCCGTATTTCCATCCAATTCTGCATCTCATCTTCTTTATGCTGGTCTCGGATACAGTGAGATTGTAATTTTGCTGCAGAGTGTATTTGACCCTTAAGGCACTCTTCTCATCATTCTCTTCACTTATTTTGTGTCACGCTTGTGCTCTCCACACAAGCGAGAGAGAGAAAGGAAAGGACCCATTAGCGAGGTGGGGAGGCCGCAGGGGATACGAAGGGAGTAAGTTGCCACGCAGCTGGGGATCGGCGCACGTAGTCACGTGACCGCGCCGCGCGCATGAGAATGCGCGATGCATCCGGAGGTGCGGTGCCTGACTCAGAGACACGACTGATCCAGCTGCATGTGCGCGCATGCTCTGACAGCAGAGCAGGAGTGCGCGCGTTCTCAGGCACCAACGCGGGAGTTGCTGGAAGCCAACGCTTCAGCACAGGAGTCTGGAATGGGAACCAGGAACTAGAAACATGGAACTAGGAACATGGGCATGGAAGGAGCCGGGGAGGTAGAGTCCAGAGCACAAGTTAACATCCACAAAGGAATAGGTTCTTGGAGGACGTCCAGCCTCCTTAAAGGCATAGTGCAGCGAAACTAAACATAACATAAGGGTTCTTAGTCTAATCCATTGGCCAAGGAATTATAAGCCTGCTACCACGTCAAGGTGAACCCTACTAAGCAGGTACCTACACTACCCGACGGTAAACTAACCTCAGTAGTATAAGAATGACTGTCCCAGTCTTCCGGAATCCTAAGGAGATAAGTAAAGTCCCAAGGAGGTCCAGGAAGGAACAGCATGCGATGGGTACTAGCAGGCACCAGGGCAGGCAGCAAATGACTAAATGCAAAGAGAAAGTCAAAGAGAGGCTTCCTTCCTGTCAGGAGGAAGAGGGCAGGATTTGCCAGGAAGCGAGATGGCGTTGCTTGCTTCAGAATCCTTAAAGACACAGGATTTTGACTCGCAGCTAGTGAGCGGCGATCAGAAGTAAACAGGTAAGGAAGGAACACGCCGCGGGGGGTGTGTTCCGCGCATCGTTACAGTACCCCCCTCTTAAGGATCGAACTCCGAGAGATCCAACAGACAAAGGGGCAGCGATGCATAGGAAGATAGACTCGCAGCTAGAGGGCGGCGCATGCCATACAGGGAGACATCAGGGAAACTTGACTCGCAGCTAGAAGGCAGCACACGCCAATCCAAGAGACAGGAAATCTTAACTCGCAGCTAAAGGGTGGCGCACGCCACACAGGGAGACATCAGGAAACCTAGACAAGAGGGTAGCGCCCGCCACACAGAGAATCAACGGGAAATCTTGACTCGCAGCTAGAGGACAGCGCATTCCATACAGGGAGACATCAGAGAAACTGGGCATGGGTAGAGAATACGCCACAAGGGGGCATGAAGTTGACTCGCAGCTGGAGAGCGGCGCACGCCGTCACGTACGTGCCACGCGTGAGAGAATGCGTGATACGACCGGGGGTGGCCGGGCTCCGAGGTACGAATAGGGAACCGCGAGTGCGTGGATGCTCTATAAGGAGAGCGGGAACTGAGATGCGGCAAGTAAGGAGGGAGCACGCCACAGGGGGCGTGTTCCCCGATTCCTTACAGTATCCCCCCTTCAGGATCGGACTCCGAACGATCCTTACTAGACTAGGGGGGACTATAGGATCTCCCAACGTTACAGGGGTACAGGAGCTAGGAACATGGAACAGGAACATGGAACTAGGAACATGAACATGGAAAGAAGGCGGGGCCACCTCTGTGGGTCCGTTTGTTTGGCCGAGCATAATGTCACGCTTGTGCTCTCCACACAAGCGAGAGAGAGAAAGGAAAGGACCCATCAGCGAGGTGGGGAGGCCGCAGGGGATACGAAGGGAGTAAGTTGCCGCGCAGCTGGGGATCGGCGCACGTAGTCACGTGACTGCGCCACACGCATGAGTATGCGCGACGCATCCGGAGGTGTGGTGCCTGGCTCAGAGACACGACTGATCCAGCTGCATGTGCGCGCATGCTCTGACAGCAGAGCAGGAGTGCGCGCGTTCTCAGGCACCAACGCGGGGGTTGCTGGAAGCCAACGCTTCAGCACAGGAGTCTGGAACGGGAACCAGGAATTAGAAACATGGATATGGAACTAGGAACATGGGCATGGAAGGAGCCGGGGAGGTAGAGTCCAGAGTACAAGGTAACATCCACAAGGGAATAGCTTCTAGGAGGACGTCCAGCCTCCTTAAAGGCATAGTGCCAGAAACAGCAATGTGCAGCGAAACTAAACATAACATAAGGGTTCTTAGTCTAATCCATTGGCCAAGAAATTATAAGCCTGCTACCACGTCAAGGTGAACCCTACTAAGCAGGTACCTACACTACACGACGGTAAACTAACCTCAGTAGTATAAGAATGATTGTCCCAGTCTTCTGGAATCCAAAGGAGATAAGTAAAGTCCCAAGGAGGTCCAGGCAGGAACAGCATGCGAAGGGTACTAGCAGGCACCAGGGCAGGCAGCAAAAGACTAAATGCAAAGAGAAAGTCACAGAGAGGCTTACTTCCTGTCAGGAGGAAGAGGGCAGGATTTGCCAGGAAGCAAGATGGCGTTGCTTGCTTCAGAATCCTTAAAGACACAGGATCTTGACTCGCAGCTAGAGGGTGGCGATCAGAAGTAAACAGGTAAGGAATGAACAC
Source organism: Ascaphus truei (assembly GCA_036426205.1). Classification (NCBI taxonomy): domain Eukaryota; kingdom Metazoa; phylum Chordata; class Amphibia; order Anura; family Ascaphidae; genus Ascaphus; species Ascaphus truei. The sequence goes on along the minus strand of WSYH01002606.1, from coordinate 79,852 downwards.
GCCGCAGGGGGCGTGTTCCGCGCATCGTTACATTTTGTCGACCAGAAGAGTTGTCTCCCTACAGTGTACAGAAAAACAACAATCCGGTAAGTTACAGTGCAGTAGGCCACAAGTACAGCACATCATTTACAGTAAAAATAGTATAAAATGAGATAGATCTATAAAATATATAGTTCTATTAATATGCCGCAATATAAACAATAGATACAGTATACTGTATTATATACTGCAGTTATATAAATATACCGAAATAACTATAAAATTAGATAGATCTACACAATATATAGTTCTATTAATATGCAGCAATATAAACAATAGATATACTGTATTATATACTGCAGTTATGTACTGTAGCTCCCATCCCAAAGAGGATTACACGCAGGCGCAGAAAGGTGATGCTCTGCTAGGGACAGACGATTAAAAACACAATGACAAGCGTTAGAAACGGAATGGTTCTGGAGAAGTGTCTGTCGATAAGAGGTTCAAATCCTTGAACGAGCCTCATGTGTGTGCGTGGGGGAGGGGGGTACAGGGAATAGCTGCATGAAGGATTAGCTGTACTGCAGTTCAAAGAAATGACATATTTTCAAAAGGCAGGTCATCATAATAATTTGATCCCTACACCCCCAAATACATAAAAAGCACACAAATCAACCATGTGCAGTCAAACGCACAGTGTCGCAGTCAAAAGCTACAGCACAGATTGAATATTGTAATATCAAGATGGTTTAGGCAGGCTTTTGGAGAAAATAAAAATTAAAAATGAGGAGAAAAAAAAATAATTTTGGTCACTCACTCTTGAACTTTGCAAGCAAGCAGTGGTGAAGTTACAGTTACAGATACATGTGCAGTAATCTTCAGCTATCAAGCAGGAATGTGATTGAAACCAGAAAGACACACATTGAAAGGAATGGTGTGGGAGAGGTGTACTGTACTGTAGATAAGATAAGAAGTTGAAATACTGCAGTGCAGTAAATTATCCTGTGTGTGTGCGGGGGCGAGCGAGGGGAGAGCGCTGTATACAGTATGCCGAAATGTGATACTGTTACAGTACAGTACACACCTATGTGTTTCAACAATTTTCAAATGAGACATACAGCACTGCACATGCATGTATAAATATGCAAATTTACAATTACTGTGCGCGCACACGCAGACTGTGTACTGACGTGCAGTAGGTTGAACTGCTAAAGTATTAGACTTTGAAAACTCGCAAACGCCCCCCTGAGTTTTTAGACGGTATTGCTAATACATGTATTACATAAAATGCTAATACATATTACGAGCGCTAAAATACCGCTATATATGCTCCGGAAAAAAAAAACATACTGCATCTGCCCACGGTTATCAGAGTTGCGCCACGACGGCCGCACTAGGGTAAAGGCGGCCGCCACTGTATGCCATTTCCAACAGTTGACAAATTGGAAAATGTGGCAAGTGAATTTCAGTTTAAATGGAATTTTCCTAATTGTGTCGGCTGTATAGATGGCAAGCATATTAGAATTAAACACACCTCTAAATCAGGCACTATGTTCTATAACTACAAACATTTCCATTCCATCATTTTACAAGCTGTTGCTGACGCTAAATGTTGCTCCATAGCGATCGATGTTGGAGCATATGGAAAGCAAAGTGATGGTGGGGTGTTTAGAGCATCTTCACTATACAAGTTAATTGAAGATAAAAAAAATTGTCTTCCCACCAGCCAAAACTTTGCCATCAAGTGCCAGAGCAAAGTTGCCTCATGTACTGTTAGGGGATGAGGCCTATCCGTTGCTGAACTACCTGATGAAGCCGTACGCAAGGAAAAACTTAACACGAGGGGCCGAAATTTTCAATTACTGATTATCCAGGGCCCGACGGTGTGTGGAGTGCGCATTTGGTATTATGTCAGCAAAATGGAGAGTACTTTTGAAAGCTATAGAAACGTCTGTGCCAAATGCAAAACGTATTGTCAAATGTGTGACTGTACTGCATAACGTGATTATAGATTTGGAAGGCTCAATAGAGAATGATATTTCTTTAGTGGATCAGGCACATACACTTCCTACTCCTCTCTCTAGAAATAGAGTAAATAATGTGCCGGGAAAAATGGCCAAATACATACGTGATTCCTTTAAAGAATATTTCAATGCCGAGAGAGCAGTGCCATGGCAAAATGACACGTAAAAAGTTGATGTAAATGTGCATTAAAAAGAGCAATTTTCAATTGATGAGAAAATGAAGGACTTTAATATTATTAATAGTTTTATATTTCTGAATAAAAATGTTTGTTAATAGTTTTATATTTCTGAATAAAAATGTTATGTTTGAGGAAGGCTCGCTTTGTTACTGAAACATGTTTCTTTTTGTTCCAAACTTTGATTAAAAAAACCTTGTGTTTAACACTACAAGGTGTTTCTAAACAAACATATTACAGCCATGTACAGGCACAAATGCTAGGTTGCTTGCAAGTGGACGCATGTTGCGCATAATTGTTTCATTCGGTGTTTTCATTTGGTTTCATTCGGTACCAGCAATTAACCAACTCCACCTGGCTGATTAGAGCTCTCTCAGAAATAGCCTGTTCTGAGACAGGAAGGAGGATTCCTTAGTCTCACAATTGGGGGCTGAACCCAGGAAGAACGGATATCTTGAGCTGCAGAGAGACTGCAGGCTGACAGCAAGTGTGACAGGGTCATTGACTCAGTATATGTTAGTAGGAGATGGCAGTATGCATGCTTTCCAGTAGACGAGGGGTTAACCCAGCTTGTTAAGCAGTCCACAGCTGATTCAAATTAAGCTAGTTCACCTGCTTTAAAACAGGAAGAGGATATGCCTCTGGGGCAGCAGTCTCTCTCAGGCACAGAGAGAAGACAGAGGAGTGTTGACAGACAGACACAGGTTGCTCAGATTGATCCTGTCCCAAGGGGGAACAAAGCTTCCAGGTAGGGAGCCAACTGGTGTTGTTGAACCTTGTTGGGCTGGACTAGGTTATCTAGCCAGCCAGGTAGATAGCCTGCACTTTTGTTTAGTCAGTGCCCCGACCGGGGTTAGGTTTTTGTTTATTTAAAGGGACAGTGTACCCATTGTTTTAGTTACCATTTTTGGAGAAATAAATACACCAGCGCTATTGCACCAGAAAAGACGTGTTGTCTCCTCACTTACCACGGCCATCCTGCCACACAAGACAGACATTGCCTTAGCACACAAGGGTGCTCACCCAGGAGAGCAGAGCGGCCTTCCCCTACAGCTACAAGAAACAGATAAGACTTTCTTATGGGACTGTTAAATATCTGTATATATGTATATATATTTTTGGGCTGGTAAATAGCTTAGCTAACCACTCAATTAGAGATGGCTGGACTACATGTGTAGATATCCTCCAAAGCGGAGTAGGTTTTTCTTTGTCTTATTTTGAATGTTTTGCTGGGTTAAAGGGACAGATGCAATAAAGCCTAATTTTAGTTTCACTTTAAACGGTCTCCATTGCGTACCTCTGCACACGTCTCTTACACGTCTCTAGACACTTTATAATTTCACACAATAATAAATAAAAGGCCAGAGTATATTGAGCAGGATATCTTTATTTGGCATCCACTGCATACAGTCTAGTCATACAGCGAATACTCTTCTTGGTCCCAGACCTCTGGATGGTCCCTGTAGCAAATCTTGCTTTGGGCCTTGTCACAATCCCCTAGTGGGACTGATCATACAGTCTCACCCCACAGGGCGAGACACAGCTTACAACTCCCAGTACTAGAATCAGAGCTGCACACTCCTCAGGAACTGGGAAGAACTCTCACACAGACTGACTACAATTTAGGTGTGCCACTACCTTAGAGCAGAAGGGGAGGGCACAAGATCTGCACCCAGGATTGGGCAACACACAGACCAAGTCCCATCTCCACTCCTGCCACTCAAGGAAGCTGCAGAGGGGAGGGGTAGACCCAAGATAGGCCTCACTGCCTGCATCTACCAGGACTTACGTGTTAGGGAGGTCTGATGAGTAGCCAGAACAGCCATGGCTATACTCTTCCTCTGGTAAATTCAATGGTCCCCACTTGGAACCAATTTAGTAGGACCATCCTTCAGCATAGGACCTGTAATATAATAAACACATGTTACATAACACATTAGACACTACTAATTCAGTACATTGACATTGATATTATGAATTCATACACTGATTACAGCGCTGAAAAAGAACAGCTGAACAACTTCCAACGGGATGACGTCGCTACTGTCACTGATAGAACTTAGGATCAGGCTTTTTAAGCACCTGCCCCTCGAAATTAGTGGCTCAAACAAAGTGTACCCTTATGGGGCCATCTTCGTTACAAAGTTCTATACGATCTTTGTATATACTGCGGACCACGCTCCATTCGCTCATAATTGTACAGATATTTGACTCCATAATAAATGTTTGGGTACTGGTTTTGGACCTTAAGTAATCTAGCACCACTTACTTGAGCCAACCGGACCTATTGTCCTCTATCTCTTGCATAATAGACTTCGGCACGTAGGGGTACTCATATCCATGAGACTGGCAATAATGATGTACAATGGCCCTATCAGCCCTGCTCAACTTCATTAATTTCCTCATACCAGCTTTACCAGGCAAGACCCAGAACTGGGGTTCATAAGGGTCCACCTCTCGATAGAGAATGGCAGGACTGTTACTACGCCCAGCCTAATCTCCTCTACCCGCTTGCGTAGGGTCTCAGCCGTCCCTTCTGGAGAGAACCTCACCTCTTCCCACCAATGATCTACGGTGGGCCCATCAACTAATAAGAACCAGGTTCTCTGCATGGTGGGAGCGTACCCCATGAACATGGGGTCCCACCACTTAAGGGTTGTTCCCGGTGAGTCTACCATTCTAGGTCTACTGGACCTAGTGTCCATCCTAAATGACACCCCAGAAGTCTCAGATGGTACCTGGGCGCTCTCTGATTCCAGCACCTTGTTATTAACCTAAACGGACTGAGGACATTTCCATATGAGTCTGACGAAGCCTAGTTACAGGCGAAATGCGTAGCTCACTAGTTTGACCCACAACAGCCACCATCGGGGGAAGAAGCAGCAGACACCTACAGCCCTGAGTCCGAACGCGGAAGCAGGGAATCCATCTGGAACAAACGCTGCCATGGATCCCTCCGTTGCTGACAGGGTTCATACGTTTTTGTAAGTGTAGAGATTCATTCTCATCTTTATTTTTTGTGTGATTAAAGCAGTTTTATTCAACTCTGCCGTATCTACACTTATATTCTTCACTGAGAGGTGAGAGCGCACCTGCCTAAGTAGCTCGAAAGCACTGCCGGAGAGGAACGACTCCATTCTAACAGGATCACACGGAGTTCTCTGAGTGTCAGCACTCACACATGGCACGTGTGAGTGATTTCATTTATTTTCTCTCCCCCCCCACCTTCACCCAACTTACGCTGGTACAGGTGAAGGCCAAATAACAGGGTCACCCCCTTGATGCCAGCACTGATACCAGTTTTCATGTGTTTTATGTCAACTGAATCTCTCCTGTTATGGTGTGTGCTTATACCGAGGGAGATACTGTCCGATCCAGACTGCATTTACTTTATCCAGCCGGACACACAAGATACCTTGTAACACCAGCACTCCAGGGCCCGTGTTGAGTGACATTAAATATATATTTCTTATTTTATGTATTATGCCATCTGACATCCATTTCACTGTCTGGATACAGGGGTTGCGCGCACTAAGTTTGGGGGTACACCCAACCCCCCCGGTGCCAGCACCAGCATCATCGCCACCAACATTAAACTGATTTGGTTGTTGTATTTGTGTGTTGATCTATACCGAGGGAGGAGACAAAGACTGTCAACAGTAACATCTACAAGGACGCAGATGGGGAAAGAAAAGCCCCCGGATTCTGATGACAAACACACCACAGAAGGCCAAAGTTGTTTTTATGAACACAGCGCTCACACAGGGGCGGGTGAGTGAACATTGATTTATTTATCATATTTATCATCTATCACCCCCCCTCGTTGATACGAGCTGGTGATGCCTTGACTGGGGTTATAAACCACGCTCTATCATCCATCATTTGTTGACCACCACCTTGCTCCAGACCCGAATTCTGTCTTTTTTATATAGGAGTTGTGTTATACTGGTATTTTGTGCTCCCCAATTCTTTTTGTGTGTTTGCGACCACTGAGGACCCTTGAAAAGATCTAAAGGAGCTTTGGGATCCCACTTGAGGTATCTGGCAGTGGAGAAGGAAGCTAATACTAAGCCTCACCTCTTGGAGAGGCATCTATTGATTCAGTAACTACAGGGAAAATCACCAACAGTGCTGGCTGATGGTTAGAGGCCGTGGAGATCAATGTCCCTGAATAGGGAGGCCGTGCAGGGACATAGGTAGGTGGGGAGCGTTGCATAAGCCTAACAGTTGTCGCTCAAGTCCCAGGGATTTGGGCCCTACACGGCCCACTGGGTGTGGTAACGGAGTGGTATCAGTGCCTCATGGACCCACAACCTCCATTATGTCGGCCAAGTACCTTTGCTGGACAGCGAGGGACAAAGAGATCTCATAATCGGAGGGTTCGACCGACATCCCGGAATCGCTTCTGTCACTTGGCTGATGACGTCATCTTTGGTGGTCGCTCTTGCGAGATTTAGGGGTTGTAGCTGGTCCAGTGCCAGAAGTTCAGTGTCTTCTGACGCAGCCGATGTGTGTCATCGCTCCTCACTCCAAACGAGGCACCGCCTCTGGTACCTCGTTGTCGTAGGCCGCCAGCAGGAGCCGATGAAAGGAGGAAGTAGATGAGGCCTCACCACTCCGATTGTCGGGAATAGTCGCAGGCTCCTCCGGATCCTCCGCAGGCATGTCTTTCTCCCTGATGGGAGCCGTATCTCTGCCGTATCTACACTTATATTCTTCACTGAGGGGAGGACTGCTAAGTAGCTGAAAGCACTGCGGAGGGAACTGACTCCATTCTAACAGGATCCACGGAGTTCTCTGTGTCGACACTACACATGGCCGTGTGAGTGATTTCATTTATCTCTCCCCACCCCACCTTCACCCACCTTACCGTGGTACAGGTGAAGGCACATGACAGGGTCACCCCCTGATGCCAGCACCTGATACCAGTTTTTATGTGTATGTCATACTGAACTCTATGTTATCGTGTGTGTTGCTTATCGAGGGAAGATACTGTCGATCCAGACTGCATTTACTTTATCCAGCCGGACAGCAAGATACCTTGTAACACAGCACTCACACAGGGCTGTGTGTAGTGCAGATCGTTAAATATATTCTTTTTTATGTATATGCCATCTGACTCCATTTCACTGTTGGATACGTGTGCGGGCACTAAGTTTGGGGTCACCCAACCCCCCTGGTGCCAGCCCCAGCATATCGCACCAACATTACACTGATTTGGTTTTGTATTGTTGTGTGCATCTACATGAGGGGAAGACTGTCCAACAGTACCATCTACAAGGACGAGATGGGGAAAGAAAGCCCCGGATTCTGATGTACAACACACAACAGAAGGCCCAAAGTGTTTTTATGAACCAGCGCTCAAACAGGCGGGTGAGTGATGACATGATTTATATTATCATATTTATCCATCTATCACCCCCCCCTCGTTGTGATCTACGAGCAGGTTGATTGAGCTTTGACTGGGGTTATTAACCACGCTCATCACTCCATCATTTTGTTGACCACACCTTGCTCCAGACCCGAATTGTCTATTTTTATAAAGGAGTTGGTAATACTGGTCATTTTGCTGCCCCAATTCTTTTGTGTGTTTGCGACACACTGAGGACCCTTGAAAAGATCTAAAGGACTTTGGGATCCCATTGAGGTATCGTCAGTGGGAAGGAAGCTAATATACTATAGCCTCCACTCTCGGAGAGGCATCTATTGATTCAGTAACTACAGAAAATCCACCAAACAGTGCTGGCTGATGGTAGAGGCCGCGAGATCAATGTCCTGAATAGGGGAGGCATAGCAGGGACATGGTGGTGGGAGCCGGGTTGCATAAGCCTAACATTGTTCTGCTCAAGTCCAGCGGATTTGGGCCTAACACGCCACTGGTGTTGGTAACGGAGTGGTATCAGTGGCTCATGGATCCCACAACCTCTCCATTATGTCGGCCAAGTACCTTTGCTGGACAGCGAGGGACAAGAGATACCATAATCGGATCTGGATTCGACGAACATCCCGGAATCGCTTCTGTCACTTGGCTGATGACGTCATCTTTGGTGGTCGCTCTCTGCGAGATTTAGGGGTTGTAGCTGGCTCCAGTGCCAGAAGTTCAGTTTGCTCTGACGCAGCGGGTGTGTGTCATCGCTCTCCACTCCAAACCGAACGGCACCGCCTGGTACCTCGTTGGTACGTAGCCGCAGCAGAGCTGAAAGGAGGAAGTAGATGGGCCTCACCCACTCCGATTGTCGGGATAAGTCGCAGGCTCCTCGGATCCTCCGCAGGCATGTCTTCTCCCTGATGGGAGACTCCACAGGATAGGAACTCCGAGGCTCCAGACGCACCAGCGCTTGCCGAGGGGACATACACTTTGTTCCGGACTTCGCCGCCAGCTCCAGGTAACTGAACCTCTCTGCAGGAATGCTGGCGTTGGTTCGATTGGACACCACACCCCGGATTCGATGTGACATCGTCCTCTGAAGGGGGCCGAGGACACCTCAGGGGAAATGGCGTCGGCACTCGGAATTTCCTGGTGGCTATTGGCATAGAGCTCTCCGCTCCCGTTGCCACCAGGGGAAGTGCACCCGACTCCCTGGGCAAGTCCGCTTACCCTGCAGGTCTATTGCGGAGGATACCGGTCCTGGAACCGACCTTGGCATCGCTTGGCACTGGCTCTCGCCACGGAACACTGGGCCTCCTGACGCTTTGGCTAGGGCACATGGGTCAATGATTGCGCCCACACGAGGGAAGGCTGGAGGAACCGCACTGGCTGGTGAGATGGCCCAATCTCTTGTAGCGTCGGCTGGCATGGGGCTTGCAGGCACTGATGTAGTAGGCCCCTGCATTGTTGCCATTGGCAGTTGGCTGGCTTCACCCCGCGGGAGCGACACTGCGGACACATGTACCGCAGAAGATGCACTGTCCATTCACATCAACCACAGGTAGCCTCATGTATGTGGAAGGATGATATTTTAGAGTAGACATTTCTTGTAGAACTGGAGATAATAGGCTTAGAGCAGAAGTATAACTGTAGCTCCTCTCAGCGTTATCTTGTGGAACTGAGGTGGGGCAGCCGGCAGCCGGCTCCTCCCTTGAAGGTACAGTCCTTAGGATGGTTCTTTTCGGTGGCCCACCACCCTCTGGTGGAATAGAGTGGGGGCACAAAGACAACAGGCGTGACTAAGCTCCGCTGTGAGCCAGTCACAGTAGATTGGGCGCGGCCTTGACTTTGGCGCCGAACTCTGCCCCTCTTTTGCAGAGAAGCTTGCAGACTTCTTTTTGCAAACCACTGCAGTCCATTTGTGGCAGGAGTGCCATTTTAGATTATACAGTACATTGGTGAGCTCCCCTGGCTATCGGCCACACCATTTTGAGTGAAATAAAATACAAGCAGGTGTGGGTGTAATGGTGAAAGGGTGCACAGGGTCCCTAATGAGCCTCGAGGGGCCGTCCCCAAAACTTTCTTTAGTGGATGGGTAACGATCCCTGGAGAAGCCTCTGAGAACGCCCCACCAACAAGTCTTAGTGGAAGGGTAACCACGCTCCCTGGAGTAGCCTCAGGGAACTCCCCAACAATACTTTTCTTTAATGGGTGCCCAGGGGTCCCTGCGAAGCCTAGGGGCCCATGCCTAGTTTAAGTCTCTTATAAGGGCTTAAGGCAACCACTCTGTGGCTACAATAATCCTGAATCACTCCTAGGAAGAACTGGTGCTACTAAATGGATGCAAGCATGTCCTACATAAGTCCGAAATATAGTGTTCAAAAAACGAAAAGCACTCCTCCGTCCACTGTTCCTCTACTAAATGATTAGTACTGTAATACACCCACTTGAACCGTGATGTGAATATCTACGTGGTAGGGCTAAAGGTGTAGGGAGGAATGAAATAGCAGTATACCGCCCTGTCCCCTATTGAGGAACCACAAGCTGAGTAAACTGCTACCCTCCGCCACTGCCCCCCCTACAACCCGTGTCACCCACGGACAAGGAATCCTCTCTGCGGAGGTAGGGGAAGGGAGACATCAACAACCTCACTAGTCTCTGACTCGCCGGGTCTCCGGTCTATGATGACGGTCCGTTGAACTGTGAAGGAAGAGGAAATCAGCGTGCTCCAGCCCAAGTTATATAACGAGCAAAAATAGAAAGTTGTATGGCGGTTCACTGCTGCCGCCGGGCGTATGAATGGATCACCCGCAATAAAAATAAACAGGTTATTTATTAGTGCATATTACACAACAAAATCTGCCACAGAGCGAACTCTGGCGCGTTTCGTTCACGCAGGAACTTGTCAAAGAGGATCCAGCACTGTGCCTGTGATGTATATATGTGCCACCGCTCATACAATTGTTAATAGGCAATGTACACAGAGTGTTGTGAACACACCTGAAGACTAATGAACCCATAGGAACACAAGTAATAATAGCGTATTGTGAACACTATCAGTGCCCACTATTTAACATCATCAAGGCACACAGTTTGTCTACAACAAGACACTAAACGAACACAATATATGATTCAAAAACAAAAAAAACTAAGTACCATGTCTAATGGACACAATATACAAACATAGACAACAAGTGCCAGTTCTATCAGCAGCAGACATGAACATCACTAATATCACAACTCACTTTGAGTTGAACAATTGAATACAAGAGAAATGTTTTGGATTCATGCCTCTTAAACACCTTGTATCCCACCGGTATGAACTTGAGTGGGTCCTTAGCCACTTTTTAAGCACTTTTTAACATGATAGTTAACAATATTGTTGATTTATTTAGAGCATATATTTAATATGGATTCACGATGTTTCAATATATATGGATTTTTTTTCTAATTATAGTTTATTGAGATTTGATAGATTTGTATTGTATGGGTGTTATATACAGTATATATATGAGTGTTTAGATTATAGAATTTAACTATTGTTGGCATGTATTTCAATTACATTGACACTGGTGTAGAGTGTTTTCCCATTAGTATATACTAATTTTATAATGAGACACTGTCTTTTATGATGATGTTATCACATTAATTCCGTGTGTGTGATTAGTAGGTTTTCTAATAGTGAGTGATTTGTGATATTTAGTGATGTTCATTCTGCTGCTGAGAAATAACGGCACTTGTTTGTCTATGTTTGTATATTTGTACCATTAGACATGAGTACTTAGTTTTGTTGGTTTTTAATCAATATTGTGTTTAGTTGTCTTGTTTGTAACAAATGTGTGCCTTGATGATGTGTTAAATAGTGGGCACTGATAGTGGTTCACAAAGCGCAATATTATTACTTGTGTTCTATGGGTTCATTAGTCTTCAGGTGGTTCACAAACTCTGTGTCATTTGCCTATTACCAATTGTATGACGGTGGTGGAGCACTTACTATAATACACACAGGGCACAGTGCTGGATACTCTTTGACAAAGTTCCTGCTGGAACGAAACGCGTCAGAGTTCGCTCTGTGGCAGATTTTTTGTGTATATGCACTAATAAATAACCTTTTATTTTTATTGCGTGTGGATCCATTCATACCCCGGCGGCAGCAGTGAACCGCCATACAACTTTCTATTTTCACCTCTCTGGCATAGCCTCAGGGAGCGGTCCCCCACCCTTTCTTTTCATCCTGCTGCTGTGCTGAAATCATGCCCTGTTACTGCATCTCAGCAGCAACTCCAATTGTTGCGCTGCTTCCCCCCCCCCCTTCCCCCACACCCCCAATGGGAGATTTGCCCTGCTACCGGTGTATGGGGGTGTGCTTTACCTGTTGGTTCAAAGGAGGGCTTAGGGTCCCCTATGGTGTTGGGACAGCAGGACAGGCTTTTTATGTAGATGCTTCAGTTCAGTCTCTGCAGTACTAGCGCCTCCATCCACCGTAGGCTCCAGGAGTGCTTGAGGCAGTCCCTATGGTAGAATCCTTCCACACTCCCCCTGATTGACTGCAACCCAGGCCAGAGTATATTGAACAGGATCTCTTTATTTGGCATCCACTGCATACAGTGTAGTCATACAGCGAATACTCTTCTTGGTGCCTGTGGCAAATCTTGCTATGGGCCTTGTCACAATCCCCTAGTGGGACTGATCATACAGTCTCACCCCACAGTGCGAGACACAGCTTACAACTCCCAGTACTAGAATCAGAGCTGCACACTCCCCAGGAAATGGGAAGAACTCTCACACAGACTGACTACAACTTAGGGGTGCCACTTCCTTACAGCAGGAGGGGAGGGCACAAGGTCTGCACCCAGGATCGGGCAACACACAGACCAAGTCCCACCTCATCTGCTAGTCAAGGAAGCTGCAGAGGGAAGGGGTAAACCAAAGATGGGCCTATCACTGCCTGTATCTACCAGGACTTACGTGTTAGGGAGGGCAGATGAGTAGCCAGAACCAGCCAAGGCTACATATACATTGTTGTTCATTGCCATTTTTAAAAATGTATTGTTATTCTTTATTCTTTATTGTTACATACACTGCATTTTTTGTTTATGTTGCATTTTAATCATGTTGCATTAAATCTATGTGTACTTAATGTTGTTAATTAACTATTATCTGTAACATACCTTGTCCAATAACCAGAATGTATCTGGATTGGTCTACACACACACACGCACTGTTTTACTCTGACCAATTGGGTTTGATTAAGGTGTTTAAATACCGGCATAAGCTCAGAACAATTTATTCCCTGATGAAATACATGCATTTCTATGATACGCGTTGAATGTGAACTAGAAGTGTAAGCAATCCAGCTATTAAATTACTCCTTTGCGGCAAAATGCAGGGCTCTGTCTACACATCCGCCGTCTTATTGCTTTTGCAACGCAGCAGTGATGTCACAAATCGCCACTGACTGCTAAACAGGACAGCTGTTTTTTTTCTTGTCGGAGAGCGGCAGTTGCCACCCTGGTGGTGCTTGCTCCGGTGCTCCAGATGCTTTGGACTGCTTGGATGCCTTTCCGGCGTTGGTTCCTGTAGAGGAAAGATTACCTACCTACCGAGGTTACCTTCTGTATACCTACCGGGATAGGAAGCTGCTCCTAAGAAGTTCCGTGGCTATCGGATACAGCTCCTCCCTCATGATAGACGTGGATCAGCCGTGGTAAACCCATGCCGATTGTTGCATGACATGCTTTAAAGAACAGAATTTCTGTACGTGTAATACTCACCCTTTGATACCTTCACCCAATATATATTTTTATACTACACTATGAGTTGTGCGCTTGTCCCCTTTTTTCCTTTCCTGTAGTTCTTTGAGATGATGAGCCATCTCCTGTGGATAGCAGCCGACTCTACTTAATACCTTATAAAAGGTCACGTTATATATTTTTTATAACATTATCTGAAACACTTTTATGTGGATTAATTCTTTCCACCTTCACTCCCACTTGTATTGTTTCACTATTTGGATTTTTCATAATTGTGGTTATTCAAATCAGTTGGTGCACTGTATTTGTTCTCACTCAATAAGCTGCATGTATGTATGTATCAAGCAAATGTATTTATACCCTAACATCAATTGTAGGTCTCTAATATTCTCTACATATATGACCATACAGTATGATCCTATTTCTGTCTACTATTGGTTAAGAACATAAGGTTAAAATGGGCCACAGCTTTCTTGTGCATTGCAGTGAATTACTCACTGGCCATGTCTATTTCCGCTTTTTAGGAGGGGTTATAAAAGTAAGACACCTGGTTTCAGAGGCGTCTGCAAAGTTTGATAACTCCACCAGAGGGAGAACAAAGAACATACCGTGTATAGTGGAGTAGAAAATACTGCACACCCTCTAACACTGCTTACTTTTGGGACCTCAGGAGCAATCAAGAGGTAGTCCAAACCCAGTCATGAATTTTGGCAGGTGAGAGTCTGTGACATCAAATGGTTCCCACCATTCAGGATTGCAATAAATTGTGTTTTGCTGAATGGGTCTGCATGAGTGTACTATAACTGATGTTGTAACCTGCATTATTTCTATACAGGCATACCCAGGTTTAAGGACACTCACTTTAAGTACACTCGCGAGTAAGGCCATAGCTCCCAATAGGCAAACGGCAGCTCGCACATGCGCCTGTCAGCACGTCCTGAACAGTGGGCTCCCTACCTGTACCGTAGCTGTGCGCAAGCAGGGAGACTTTAGAGCCTGTTACAAATGTGTTATTTACATCAGTTATGCACGTATATAACAATTGCCGTACAGTACATGCATCGATAAGTGGGAAAAGGTAGTGCTTCACTTTAAGTACATTTTCACTTTACATACATGCTCCAATTGCCCATTGCGTACGTTAATGCGGGGTATGCCTGTATCATTAATGCGGGGTATGCCTGTACAGAGTTGCAAAGGTGCATTTCATTTATTGCCTTATTTTGCAGTCTAGAAAATGTAGTCGCAACCAAATAGCCACTCGCATTTAGCTGCTACTTACCTTGCCACTGGCTGCTTTGTCGCCAAGGTAAGTCTCTAACCTTACCCTAACACCCCCTAATCTTAAACCCTATTTCTAACACATTACCCTACCTAACCCCTTACACTAAAATCCCTATCCTTAACCCCCTAACCAAACCGCTAAACTAGCCCTTTAATTAACTTTCCTTGGCAGAGCATCCAGTGGCAGAGGGTCCCAAATGTCCTATTCCATTATTTTATTCCCTTATTCCACTGAGTACATTACGGCCTATATTTTTACAAATTTTGTTTTCAATTACTGAGACTTTGAACAGGAGAAAGGATTAAGAATCACTTCTATTAGATCAGTGTTTTTCAACAGCAGTTCCTAAGAACCCTTGTGTTCCCCGGACATCCCTAAATTGTTCCCTGCAACTTTCAAATCATTAGAAAATTGTGCAAAATACAGAAAAAGTTACTATACATCTGATCTCAGACGCGCTATTAGAGGCGGTTGGGGTTCCTTACAATGCATCTGATCTCAGATACACTATTAGAGAGGGTTGGCGTTCCTTACAAACAGGCACGCCAACAGGGGGTGTCTGCCGGGGTTGGCGTCCAGGGCTCCGTGAATCAGGGGATCCGGCTGACCAGGCCCCCTGCAGGGCCGTGCCCGTTTTCTAAAAAAAAGAAGCAATCCTCGTGCGCAAGCGCGGAGCCGAGGTCTTGGCGCACCTGCGCAGTGAAAGCAGGGTGTCTGGCTTGCTGCCTGTGGGCCTGCTCCCCCCACTCCCAACGTGGGACAGAAGGTTAGAGCCGTTCGAGCCTGCGCCCGCCAACCCAGTTTCCCCCGCTCCCATCGACCCAGTCAGTCAGTCACCCACCCAGGCAGCCAGTTAAGGGCAATCGTTCACCCACAATTACAATAAGAAGAAAACCGTTAAGTAAAAGTTGTGCGTTAAAAAATATTTTTTCGTGGTAGGTGCGCTATAGGTTTGGGGGCGGGGGGGGGGCTGCTCGTTTCATTTGTCCTGGGCCCCATGATTTCTGTTGGCGGCCCTGATGCTACTTGCATGTAGTAAGAATGTATCCAGCGGATTATTTTAAAAATAGGCCTTATAATGAATATATGTAATTATTGTTGCTTGCACTGGTGGAAAATGTGAGATACTGTAGCCCTGAAGGTGTCAAAATAATCATTGAAGTGTTAAAAGATGCCCAAATCAAGGACAGAATCATGGTGACCTTACTGTTGAGGTACTGTAATGTGGTGTTGGTATTCAGTCCTATTGTTGTGAGAAATAAAACACGTGTTAAATTCTATCCTATTTTGGTTCACTTTTCATTTATTTGGTGTCTATTTTTGGGGGCATACAAGAGAGTCGTGAGCGGCGGTGCAGCTGCCTTGGAGGAAAATAAATGAACCAGAACTGCAAAAATTGTAAGTACTATACAAAAATTTATTGGTGGCACATTAAAAACAGCAGAGTAACACTCTTACGCGTTTCGCGTGGCACCGTCGCTTTATTGGCGGGACCACGCGAAACGCGTAAGAGTGTTACTCTGCTGTTTTTAATGTGTCACCAATAAAAAAAATTACTTCGAATTTTTGCAGTTCTGGTTCATATATTTTCCTCCAAGGCAGCTGCACCGGCGCTCACGACTCTCTTGTATGCTGTATCCCTCTGATAGGAACACGCCGACAGCACCCGGATCTCCACGTGATCACCAGTGAGTAACTTTATTATTTATGTTACACATTTCAACGTGACACCTACTGCAATCAAGCTTTGGGTTAGCCACTCACACCCATATAAGATATACCTAATATAAGGCTATTGGATGTTTGCAGAAAAAAGATAGCGGCTTTTGTGACCTATGCAGTGCTTCACATACTGATCACAGTCATTGTGGAATATGGATTTCTGGGCTTATCAAGCTTTTCTGTTTGAAAGGAAATTAAGATTTTAGTGTTGTGAATTGCACATCTATTACATGGACTTTTCCTGGTTAGCATCGCTAGGGGTTTATTCCTCTATCCCTTCACTATTTTTGGGGGATAATACTGTATTGGCGATGGGAGCTGAGGGATGCAGTTAATAGTGCGAAGTGTGATCCAAACCTTTATATGCAGATAGAACAACATGGGCGCCAAGAACATGTATAGTACAAACAAGAGCTTTATTCACGTCCGTACAAAACAGACTACACTTTAGACCAGTGTTTTTCAACCCAGGGTTCCTGGGAATCCTTGGTTTCATCGGGTATCCCTAAAGGGTCCCCTGTAATTTTCAAGTCATTTTGAAATTGTACCAAATACAGAAGAATTTACAATGCTTCTGATCTCAGACGCACTATTAGAGAGGGTTGTGGTTCCTTACAGTGCATCTGATCTCAGGCGCGATATTAGAAAGGGTTGGGGTCCATTACAATGCATCTGATCTCAGACACGCTACTATGTTATATAAGCATTTGCTTGGATATATTAAACCCTTCTGGGTTTATTTCACACAACATTAGTATGCATTTAGCGTAGGTACCTGCTACAGAGCTTACCTTGACGTGGTTAGCAGGCTTGGCATTATTTGATCAAAGGATGTAAACCAAAAGTCTCCTTCATCATATAGATTTTTACACCATACATATATATATATTTATTCCCCATTTATTGCTATCCCAAAGGGAGAAGCGCAGGGATTCACTGTCTGTTTTTCAGACGGAAGTAGGCGCCCACCTCAGTACCGGGTCCTGTCTTGCTCGTGGGCAGCGCAAGCATTACATATATAATCTATATTTGTACTTGTAACCCATGTGCCCCCCCCCCCCGCTCTGGGAGGACTGCATTACTGTCTTAGTGTGGTGCTGAGGCATACCTGCTTGTTCAGGAGAGGTGAGTAGCTACGATGGTAAGGGGCAACAGGACAGGCTTTTGGGTGGTCTCTGGGTTCTTGCTCATTGGTTCAGCACCTCCAGCTGTGATGGGCTCCTGGGATGCAGGATGTCAGCTCCCACCTCAACACTCCTTGCCCCTCCTGCCCAGGAACTGATACCGAGGCGGCGGTATCGTGAACAAATAGATTGGACATGCTACAGCAGCTCTTCAGACAGCATAGTTGTTGAGGTCGAAAGTCCCAGGACTTCTGGATGGTCCTTGCCCCAATTGTATGGGGCCTGGAGTCTTGGTGGTACCCAGGCCTTTCGGCCTAGGGTGGGCCAGCTCATCCACGCAATGGGAGAGTCTGACAGCCCCTGCTCTCCTTGGAAGGCAGAGCAAGACTGGATAGCTTCAGGAAGGGGCGGGCTCATGACTGTACCCATCACCGATAGGCTTACACAGGCCATGGGTCACCACCTTACTTCCATCACTTACAAGTGGGCAGAAAGGGGGGATCAATGGCCCATAGATTAACCTATGAAGGCCCTGAACCTACTAGGGACTTACATCACAGATACACTGTGGGGGAAAGAGAGGTATTATGGGACATACCATGTTACACTCTTTTAAATGGTTTTGTAATATTCTCTTGAAAATGTTGGTAAATATTGTAATTAGACACCCGGGACTCATTTTGGAAACCTTATTCTCTGCCTTTTGTAGGTTTTGGTGTGTATAGTATACTCGTTCGCTTTGTTCAGTGGCAGATTTTTAAAAATGGCGCCCTTAGTCACTTACCTAATGCTGCCCTCCTGTTCCAGCACTGCGCCATCCCAACGTGATGCCGTGTGACATCACGTTGCCAGCCCGTGCATGCCGATTGCACATGGGCGGCCCAGAAAGCCGGCATGCGGCCTCCACATTGTGCCGCCCCTCAAATGTTGCTGCCGTAGGCCCGGGCCTATCAGGCCTTATGGGAAATCCGCCCCTGCTTGTGTAGTTGATCCTTGGATAAGAAAGAGATGTGGGTAAAGTTGATTCCATGATCACTGTCTTGGAGGAAAGAAGCTGGAGCAGTGGTTTTACCCTTTTATAACTGGTGGAACCTGAAAGCTTCAGTTGGTGGGCCAACAGACTCTTCAAATTTCACATTATACAGCTCTTTTTCTGTAGTCGGCAGCATTCTATGACAGCCACCACATCTATACTTGTAGTAAAGACGTGTTATATGTGAGGATTCGCCATCCTGGCGGTCGCAGACCGTCTCCTCACCTCAATAACCCTTCCGTGACTGACACTCAGGATGCGCTGTCTCGTGGCCCCGTTACGTTCGCACGAATCTTGCGCGGCCTGACTCTCCGCCTGCGGGTTGTGTCTCCGCCCCCTGCTCTGACGCATGACGGGTGCTCTCGTGCAGCCTCCCCGCTGACGCGCGTTCCAAGCTCCGCCCCCGCTCTAATGATGGACAGGACCGGCGTGGAAGCGGCGCGTGTCTCAGGCTCCACCCCCTGACCTACGTGACGCACGTGGGTTGGCGCGCGATCGGTTCTGTCCCCATCCGCTCTAATGATAGGCAGGACCGGCGTGGGAGTGACGCGCGCCTCAGGCTCCGCCCCCTGACCTCTGACGCGCGCGGGTCGGCACGCGATCGGTTCCGCCCCCATCCCTGATTAGGCTGCATCATAGGGCACACCTCTGTGCACCAGCAACCTATTGGAGTCTACTTCCTGGTTCCGCCCTGGCTGGCTATTGGAGGCCCTTCCTTTATATACCTTCCTGCTACATACTCTCATTGCTGAGCATAGTCTAGTGTGACGCCGTGCCTTCTGCATTCCAGTTCCTGTTACCTTGCCTCTCCGTACCTGTTAACCTCTTGTTGCCTGACCCCGCATATCTCTTGGACTCCGCACCTCTCCTCTCCTGATCCGGCTACGAACGACCATTCTCCAGTCTCCAGTCCTGACCTTGGCAAGTACTCCAACGATCCGATACTCTCCTATCCTGAACCTGGCTACGTACCCCGACGATCCGCTACTCTCCAATCCCGAACTTGGCTACGCACCCTGACGATCCGCAACTCTCCACTCCTGACCTGGCAAGTACTCATAACTATTCTCCAATCTGTAATCCTGACCTGGCTTGCACAACTACTCTACATCCTAGGCGCGCCCGCGTGGCTGTGGGTTGGCGTTAACCAATTCCCTACCTCAGCACCGCGGTCGCGCATCGTTCGTGGTGAGCTACGCGTTACATTATACATACACAGAGATATATCTATTGATTAACAGTATGGTGGTCTTCCACACAGTTACTAAATGTTAAAGTAGCAATAATACATTCCCTTTTTTTCTTATTTTAAATGTAAAGCATGTGACAATGTATAATTCTACATTCTTACCTAAGCTGGCAACAGTTTGGTGCTCCTCTTATAAATCTCTAATAAGCCTAATAATAAGAGTTGTGTGCCTAACTAAATGGCCACCTTCTGACTGTGCTGCAGTTAGTGAAATGCTGCTACTGATATGTTACATTATTTTACTCGGTGTAACACATAATTTTTTTTACAGTTTTCAGAGTAATAGACAGTCTGCTGTTTGGAACACAGCAACAGATCTGTTTGTGATACTTTGTTGCCAAAGGACAGAGCTCAAAAAGGTGTGTGAGAGCCTTTTTCAAAAGAGGAAGTGGATTTGACTTTCTAAATGGTTGCTATATCAACCAGAGGATGATCAGTACATTAAAAATGGCATTAAGAGTAAAAAAAAAAAATACACAGTGTTATCTAATACTACAGAAATGATTTATAAAAAAAACCATAGGATTTTTCACGTTTTTTCTGCTATAACCTGGCGTAAAAGAAGATGTGTTTTTTAATTTGCAAATTAAAGACAAATTAATTTTTTCAGGACCTCTGAAAGGGGGAGATTTTGTCAATCAAGAATTTCTTTTAGCTTTAGACAACTCTGTTCTGTCAACGAGCCAGTAAAGAAGAGGCAAAAGGAACACAGGGAGACTCAGCCATTTCATATTTAAGTGATATCACCCAAAAGGGAGTAGCCAGGGGAAATCTACCCCTTCCGAGTCTATAAACGAATTTAAAAAAAAAGTATTTACAAATATTTATAAGTGTTATATTTTTGTGGCCCCCCCCCCCAAAAAAGGGTAAATTACTCTGATTTTACCACTCAGTCACGCCTTTAAAATACTTATATTTGTTTCAATTATATTGTTCTAAAGCCAAGAATGATCAGAATTTAACCCACAGAACTTGTTCCTACATTTATCCTAAGTGGGACTCCACCTTTTAAAAGCAGCAGCCCAATAAACTTCAAGAGGATTTCCCTATTGAAAAATCAACAGATTAATAGTTTGAGAGCTAAAATAAGCAAATATAAAAGGTGTCAGCGGTGGAAGTGTAGAGCTGCTAAGGGCTAGATTACCACTACTTTTTGAAGTGAAACTTCTTTGCTGGCACCTACAAAGTTTTGATAGGAAAAATCCCTTGTGTTGTAACAAAATTACATAACGGAAGTGACGTCACTGCTGGCAGAAGAGGCCATAAGTGACGTCGGGGGAGGGAGAGAAAAGACACTGACTGACACACACACACACACAATGACTGAGACAAGACACACTGACAGACACACACTTACACACAAAGAATTTACAGTTACTATAAATATAGAAGCGCAAATTGCTAAAACGCGCGTTATAAGTCAAACTTTTTTTGTGTTTTGGCACTTAAATTGTGTTTTGATTTTTAATTAAAAACATCACCATCACAAGTGTAATGGTTACACAGTGCATAAATGATAGTGGGTGGGCTATAATGGTTACACAGTGCATGAATAATAGGGGGTGGGGTGTAATGGTTCCCACCCCCTATTATTCATGCACTGTGTAACCATTATAGCCCACCCACTATCATTTATGCACTGTGTAACCATTACACCCCACCCCCTATTATTCATGCACTGTGTAACCATTACACCCCACCCACTATCATTTATGCACTGTGTAACCATTACACCCCACCCCCTATTATTCATGCACTGTGTAACCATTACACCCCACCCCCTATTATTCATGTACTTGTAACCATTATACCCCACCCCTTATTATTCATGTACTGTGTAACCATTATACCCCACCCCTTATTATTTATGTACTGTGTAACCATAATACCCTACCTCCTATTATTCATGTACTGTGTAACCATTATACCCTACCCCCTATTATTCATGTACTGTAAATCACTTAATAACCCTACCCCCTATTATTCATGGACTGTGTAAATCATGTACCATCCCTATTATTCACGCTTTGGCAATACGAAAGGTTTCTTTCGTCCTGCCAATAAAGCTTATTTATTTGATATTGGGTGTGTGTGTGTGTGTGTGTGTGTGTTTGTGTGTGTGTGTGTGTGTGTGTGTGTGTGTGTGTTGTTGTGTGTGTGGTGTGTTGTGTGTGTGTGTGTGTGTGTCGTCAGTGTCTTTTCTCTCCCTCCCCCACGTCACTTATGGCCTCTTCTGCACAAGTGACGTCACTTCCGTTATGTAATTTTGTACAAAACAAGGTTTTTCCTATCAAACTTTGTAGGTGCCAGCAAAGAAGTTTCACTTCAAAGTAGTGGTAATCTAGCCCTAGCAGCTCTAACACTCCACCGCTGACACCTTTTATATTTGCTTATTTTAGCTCTCAAACTATTAATCTGTGATTTTTCAATAGGGAATCCTCTTGAAGTTTATTGGGCTGCTGCTTTTAAAAGGTGGAGTCCCACTTAGGATAAATGTAGGAACAAGTTCTGTGGGTTAATTCTGATCATTCTTGGCTTTAGAACAAAATTGAAACAAATATAAGTATTTTAAAGGCGTGACTGAGTGGTAAAATCAGAGTAATTTACCCTTTTTTGGGGGGGGGGGGCCACAAAAATTAACACTTATAAATATTTGTAAATACTTTTTTTTTAAATTCGTTTATAGACTCGGAAGGGTAGATTTCCCCTGGCTACTCCCTTTTGGGTGATATCACTTAAATATGAAATGCTGAGTCTCCCTGTGTTCCTTTTGCCTCTTCTTTACTGGCTCTTTACAGAACAGAGTTGTCCTAAGCTAAAAGAAATTCTTGATTGACACAAAATCTCCCCCTTTCAGGTCCTGAAAAATTAATTTGTCTTTAATTTGCAATTAAAAACACATCTTCTTTACGCCAGGTTATAGCGAAAAAACGTGAAAAATCCTATGGTTTTTTTTTTATAAATCATTTCTGTATATAAGATAACACTGTGGTATTTTTTTTTTTTACTCTTAATCCATTTTTATGTAATCTGATCATCCTCTGGTTGATTAGCAACCATTTAGAAAGTCAAATCCCTTCCTCTTTTGAAAAAGGCTCTCACACAACCTTTTTGAGCTCGTCCTTTGGCAACAAAGTTCACAAACAGATCGTTTGCTGTGTTCCAAACAGCAGACTGTCTATTACTCTGAAAACTGTAAAAAAAAATTATGTGTTACACGAGTAAAATAATGTAACATTCAGTAGCAGCATTTCACTAACTGCAGCACAGTCAGAGGTGGCCATTTAGTTAGGCACACAACTCTTATTATTAGGCTTATTAGAGATTTATAAGAGGAGCACCAAACGTTGCCAGCTTAGGTAAGAATGTAGAATTATACATTGTCACATGCTTTACATTTAAAATAAGAAAAAAAGGGAATGTATATTGCTATTTAACATTTAGTAACTGTGTGGAAGACCACCATACTGTTAATCAATAGATATATCTCTGTGTATGTATAATGTAAACGCGTAGCTCACCACGAACGATCGCGACCGCGGTGCGGAGTAGGGAATTGGTTAACGCCAACCCACAGCCACGCGGGCGCGCCTAGGATGTAGAGTAGTTGTGCAAGCCAGGTCAGGATTACAGATTGGAGAATAGTTATGAGTACTTGCCAGGTGCAGTAGTGGAGAGTTGCGGATCGTCAGGGGTGCTAGCCAAGTTCGGGTGGGAGAGTAGCGGATCGTCGGGGTACGTGCCAGTTCAGGATAGGAGAGTATCGGATCGTTGGAGTACTTGCCAAGGTCAGGACTGGAGACTGGAGAATGGTCGTTCTAGCCGGATCGGAGAGAGAGGTGCGGAGTCCAAGAGATATGCGGGGTCAGGCAACAAGAGGTTAACAGGTACGGAGAGGCAAGGTAACGGAACTGAATGCAGAAGGCACGGCGTCACACTAGACTATGCTCAGCAAGAGAGTATGTAGCAGGAAGGTATATAAAGGAAGGGCCTCCAATAGCCAGCCAGGGCGGAACCAGGAAGTAGACTCCAATAGGTTGCTGGTGCACAGAGGTTGCCTATGATGCAGCCTAATCAGGATGGGGGCGGAACCGATCGCGTGCCGACTCCGTCGCGGTCAGAGGTCGGGGGCGGAGCCTGAGCCGCGTCACTCCCACGCCGGTCCTGCCTATCATTAGAGCGGATGGGGACAGAACCGATCCGCGCGCCACCCAAGTGCGTCACGTAGGTCAGGGGGTGGAGCTGAGACACGCGCCGCTTCCACGCCGGTCCTGTCATCATTAGAGGCGGGGGCGGAGCTTGGAACGCGCGTCAGCGGGGAGGCTGCACGAGAGCACCCGTCCTGCGTCAGAGCATGGGGCGGAGACACAACCCGCAGGCGGAGAGTCAGGCCCGCGCAAGTTCGTGCGAACGTACGGGGGCCACGAGACATCGCATCCGTGAGTTGGTCAATACGGAAGGGTTATTGAGGTGAGGAGACGGTCTGCGACCGCCAGGATGGCGAATCCTCACAATATAACACGTCTTTAACTACAAGTATGATGTGGTGTGCTGTCATAGAATGCTGCCGAACTACAGAAAAAGAGCTGTATTGTGAAATTTGAAGAGTCTGTTGGCCACCAACTGAACTTTCAGGTTCCACCATTTAAAGGGTAAAACCACTGCTCCAGCTTTCTTTCCTCCAAGACAGTGATCATGGAACATTATCAACTTTACCCACATCTCTTTCTTATCCAAGGATCAACTACCCAACAGGGGCGGATTTCCCATAAGGGCCTGATGGCCGGGCCTACTGCAAGCAACATTTGAGGGGCGGCACAATGTGGAGGCCGCATGCCGGCTTTCTGGGCCGCCCCTTGCAATCGGCATGCACGGGCGGCAACGTGATGTCACACGGCATCACGTTGGATGCGCAGTGCGGACACAGAGGGCATGCATTATGTAAGGACTAAGGGCGCCTTTTAAAATCTGCCACTGAACAAAGCGAACAGTATACATACACACCAAAACCTCAAAAGGCAGAGAATAAGGTTTCCAAATGAGTCCGGTGTCTATTACAATATTTACCAACTTTTTCAAGAGAATATTACAAAACCATTTAAAAGTTGTAACATGGTATGTCCCATAATACTCTTCTTTCCCCCACAGTGTAATCTGTGATGTAAGTCCCTAGTAGTTTCAGGGCCTTCATAGGTTAATCTATGGGCCATTGATCCCCCTTTCTGCCCACTTGTAAGTGATGGAAGTAAGGTTGTTACCCATGGCCTGTGTAAGCCTATCGGTGATAGGGGTTACAGTCAGAGCCCGCCCCTTCCTGAAGCTATCCAGTCTTGGCCTGCCTTCCAAGGAGAGCAGGGGCTTGTCAGACTCTCCCATTGCTGTGGAGAGCTGGCCCACCCTAGGCCGAAAGGCCTGGTACCACCAGACTCCAGGCCCCATACAATGGGGCAAGGACCATCCGAAGTCCTGAGACTTCGACCTCACAACTATGCTGTCTGAAGAGCTGCTGTAGCATGTCCAATCTATTTGTTCAACGATACCCCGCCGCGCGTCAGCAGGGCGTGTATCATTGCCTGCAGGACGGCAAGGAGAATCTGAGTGGGAGCTGACATCCATGCATCCCGAGCCCATCACAGCTGGAGGTGCTGAACCATGAGCAAGAACCCAAGGACCACCCAAAAGCCTGTCCTGTTGCCCTTACCATCGTAGCCTACTCACCTCTCCTGAACAAGACATGTTATGCCTCAGCCCACACACTAGACAGTAATGCAGTCCACTCCCATAGCGGGGGGGGGGGCCATCATGGGTTTACAAGCACAAATAGATATTATTATATGGATGCTTGCGCGCCCACGAGCAAGACAGGACCCGGGTACTGAGGGTGGCGCCTACTTCAGACTGAAAACAGACAGTGAACCCTGCGCTTCTCCCTTTGGGATAGCAATAAATGGGGAATATATATATATATGTATGGTGTAAAAATCTATATGATGAAGGAGACTTTTGGTTTCCTCCTTGATCAAATAATGCCAAGCCTGCTAACCACGTCAAGGTAAGTCTGTAGCAGGTACCTACGCTAAATGCTACTAATGTTGTGTGAAATAAACCCAGAAGGGTTAATATATCCAAGCAACGATGCTATATAACATTAGTAGCGTTCTGAGATCAGATCATTGTAATGGCCCCAACCCTTTCTAATATCGCGCCTGAGATCAGATGCACTGTAAGGAACCACAACCCTCTCTAATGTGCGTCTGAGATCAGAACATTGTAAATTCTTCTGTCTTTGGTACAATTTCAAAATGACTTGAAAATTACAGGGGGACCCTTTAGGGATACCCGATGAAACCAAGGATTCCAGGAACCTGGGTTGAAAACACTGGTCTAAAGTGTAGTCTGTTTGTACGGACGGTTGACTAAAGCTCTTGTTGGTTGTACTATACCTGTTTGGCGACCATTTTGTGTCATCTGCAATAAAGGTTGGATCACCTTCGCACTTAACTGCATCCCTCAGGCTCCCAATCGCCACTACAGTATTATCGTCCCCATTAAAATAGTGGAAGGTGATTTTTACGAGGAATACCAACCCCTAGCGATGCTAACCAGGAAAAGTCCATGTAATAGATGTGCAATCACAACACTAAAATCTAATTCCTTTCAAACAGAAACGTCTTGATAACCCAGAATCCATATCCACAATGACTGTGTCAGTATGTGAAGAACTGCATAGGTCACAAAAGCCGCTACTTCTTTTTCTGCAACACTCACATACCTATATTAGGTAATCTCTATATGGGTGTGAGTGGCTACCCAAGCTTGATTGCAGTGGGTGTCACGTTGAATGTGTAACATAAATAATAAAAGTTCTAACTGGTGATCACGTGGAGAGCTCGGGTTGTCTGTCGGCAGCCGTTCTCATCAGAGGGATCGCAACATAGATCGGTGCGCGCCGTGCAAGCTGCCTTGGAGAAAAGATATTGAACCAGACTGCAAAATTCGAAGTTTATTTTTTTATTGGTGACACATTACAAACAGCAGAGTAACATTCTTAACTCGTTTCGCTGTGGGTCACCCATAAAGCGAACGGTGACCACGCGAATCGCGGTAGACGTGTACTCTGCGTTTTTTAATGGTTGCCACCAATAAATTTTTGTAATAGTACTTCCAATTTTGCTAGTCTATTTTGTGTTCATTTTATTTTCCTCCAAGGTCCAGCTTGCAACCGACAGCTCACGACCTCTATTCTTGTATGCCGCCCAAAAATAAGACACAACCAAATAAATGAAAAGTGAAACCAATAGAAGATAGAATTTAACAGTGTTTTATTTCTCACAACAATTAGGACGTTTTAATACAACACCACATTTACAGTACCTCAACAGTAAGGTCACCATGATTCTGTCCTTGAATTTGGGCATCTTTTAAACACTTCAATGATTCTTTTGACACCTTCAGGGCTCAGTAGTCTACTTTTTCCACCAGTGCAAGCACAATAATTACATATATTCATTATAAGGCCTATTTTTACAATACTCCGCTTGATAATCTTATAAATCATGCAAGTAGCATCAGGAGTCCGCCAACAGAAATCAGGGGCCCCGGGACAAATGAAACGATCAGCCCCCCGCCCCGCCCCAACCTATAGCGCACCTACCACGAAAAAAATTTTTGTAACGCACAATTTTACTTCACGTTTTCTTCTTATTGTAAATTGTGGGTGAAGCGTTGCCCTTAACTGGCTGTCCTGGGTTGGGGTACTGACTGACTTGGGGGTCGATGGGAGCGGTGAAACCTGGGTTGGCGGGCGCAGGCTCGAACGGCTCTAAACCTTCTGTCCCACGTGGGAGTGGGGGAGCATGCCCACATCAGCAAGCCAGACACCCTTTTTCACTGCGTGAGTGCCCCCAGACCTCGGCGTGTAATGGTTACACAGTGCATAAATGATAGTGGGTGGGCTATAATGATTGCACGGTACATGGGTAACAGTTACACACAGGGATGTGGGGGTTAGTGGGCGTCTCTCACCTTGTGGCAGGTGCTGATATAGTGTGTAGCCAGTTCAGCTGTGGTTTCATCTTCTCCCACACACTGACTGACACACACACACACACACACACACCCACAACACACACACAACACACCACACACATAACACACACACACACACACTGACTGACACTCACATACACACACTGCCTGACACACACTGACTGACACACATACACACACAAACTGACACACACAAGGAATTCACCGTTACTATAAATATTGAAGTGCAAATAGCTATAACACGCATTCTAAGTCAAACTTCTTTGCGTTTTGGCACTGAAATTGTGTTTTGATTTATAATTAAAAACATCACCATCCCAAATACAATTTCTGTGACAAAACAGTGACAAAAGACAAAGAAGTTTCACTCAAAATGCGCGTGCTCGGCACACACACACATTTATTATTTACAAAAGCTGGACACCACTACTTTTTGAATTTTCAAACTTAGGTCGCGCTTATAGTCCCGGCGACGGTGACGTTGCAACAAAGCAAGTGTATTGAATCCGTCGCATGCGCCTATAGTAGGAGCGATGTGACGGCTTGGTCACCGATTGCTAGGGTGACCAGATTTTTAAAATGAAAAACCGGGACACATTAAAAAAAAATTTTATAAAACAAATTACATCACGTGACGCACCCCGTTGCCATGACAACGAGACACTGACG
Organism: Ascaphus truei; assembly: GCA_036426205.1. Taxonomy (NCBI): domain Eukaryota; kingdom Metazoa; phylum Chordata; class Amphibia; order Anura; family Ascaphidae; genus Ascaphus; species Ascaphus truei. Next base: position 51,421 of record WSYH01002606.1, on the reverse strand, counting down.
TCAGGCGGTGACATGTTGCCATGACAATGTGGCATCATGATGCCTCGGTGCCATAATGCGTCCCGTTGTCATGTCAACTTGATGCTGCTTGACGTAACGGAGCGTCTTGTTGTTATGGCAATGGGCATTACGTGACGTCGCACAGCCATGTTGATGGAATTTGGAGGGGAGGATACAGCCAAAAACAAGATAAATAAATATATAATAAAAAGATCTAAAAAAAATTATCTCCGGGTTAGCCTTCAATAGAAGGTGGCAACCCTGGCTGCAGTGTGTGTGTACAGAGGTGGGCCCTGCAGTGTGTGTGTGTGTGTTTGTGTGTATAGAGGTGGGGGCTGCAGTGCGTGTGTATGGATTTGGAGGCTGCAGTGTGTGTGTATATAGGTGAGGGCTGCAGTGTGTATATATAGAGGTGGGGCTGCAGTGTGTTTGTGTGTACAGAGGTGGGTGCTGCAGTGTGTGTGTGTGTGTGTGTGTGTGTGTGTGTGTGTGTGTGTGTGAGGAAAGGAAATAAGATGATAATGATAGTGGGCGGGAAGGGGTCAGCCTGGGGAGATGAAAAGATGGGGGGGGGGGATGGGGATAAGTGATGATGGAGGGGCCAGGGTGAGGATGATGAGGGGGGGTTGGGGGGGAAATAAAGATAATGAGGGGGGGGCAGCCTGGGGAGAGAGATGATGGGGGGGCAAGGATGAGATGATGATGGGGGGTATATTTTATATATGTATTGGGGAGGGTGGGGGGCATTTTTAAATGTATTGGGGAGATGGTGGGAGTATTTTTTTAAATGTATTGGGGAGGGTGGGGGTATTCTTTTAATGTATTAGGGGGGTGTGGTGGGGGTATTTTTATATGTATTTGGGGGGCGTGGGGGGTATTTTTTATATGTATTTTGGGGGGTGGGGGTTCAGTATTGTGTCCAGTATTTTTGGACAAGCCACCTGGCAACCCTATCTACCCCCACTGACACTGACAGGGGGAGTCCCAGCATGGGGGGGGGGGTTTACAGGGAGTTCCAGCAACGGGGGGGGGGGTCTACAGGGAGTTCCAGCACGGGGGGCTACAGAGAGCCACCTCCTCTACCGTCTTGTTCCCCACATTCATGGCCCACTCCACAAGGAACAGACACAGACAACAGCACACACTGTGCTCTGCTCACTACATCCGGCATCCTTGACCTCCTGCTTCAACCAATCCCCTGCGGTCCGGCATTTTTAAAGCCCAACCCCCGGCATTCATTCAACTTGCATATACGCACTGCCGCCGCACCTTTACCGCCGACTCGCGCAAACGCCGCCCCCGCGACTGCGCAGAGCGCCGCTTCTAAAAACCGGGACATTTCCGGGACGGCCCGGCAACCGGGACAGGGCACAAAAAAAACCGGGACTGTCCGGCAAAACCGGGAAATCTGGTCACCCTACCGATTGCTGGAAATTAATGAAAATTGATTTTTCAGCGACTTCAGTGGGCACGTGAGTGGTCCAGCCAATGTGGGTGAACCGGTCACGGCCACGCTCGCATGCCCCTCGGTCGCTGTCTCTTGACTCAAGGCCATGGTCCAGTGCTGAGGCGTGGCACTGTGCGTACAAGCACCGCCTTCAATCAGTCGGTCCCAGTAATACCTTGTCACGGAAGGTGCAGCCGTGGTTACTGCAAGTTTTTACAAATACAAAAAATTGTATTTGCAACTTGTGACTGGCGTGGCCACGCCCCCCCCCGACGGTTCAGCCAATGAGGGCGAACCAGCCGTGTGAGATCATGGCCCACTCCCCTGCAAACCCCCCCCCATGCCCCCTCCCATTGCAATCTCTGCCTCCCTCCATAGACCAATCGCAGGGCGCGGGTGCTACAGTGTACACTGGGACCACGGCCTAACACTAAAGCAAAAATCCCTGCTACAAACGGCGACGGATGACGTCATGTCATCGCCAGGACTTAAGCGCAGCCTTTAGGCCCCGCTCAGGACAGGCGGCTACGCGACGTGTGCGCGCTTATGTGAGTGCGCACGTTCGGCACATGTAGGTTTGACAATGGGAGTTGTCAAACAAGAAACGACTCCTGGCAGCGAAGTACAGCGTTGATGTTGCTGCATTGAAGACAAGTGAATTTGTCATTTCAAGCGGCAGCCGCGTCACGTGTATTTCGCCAGCCAATTACATACACGCACACTTTGTTTCTTTTATTTTTTAATTTAAATGGAGGACGTAAGCCGCCTCCAAGTCGCGTCATCAGTCTGCTGGGGATTAGCACACACGCCCAGCAGACAGAGGCGTGCAAACGCGGACGCAACGTAGGCTGCTGAGCTCAGCTTAATGCAAAAGACCAACTGCTGGGGGGGGGGTGCCTTTCACAAGAGAGAGATTTAGGCCCGGTTTTCAACACAGCACAGAGACCCTGTGGTTAGAGGCCGTGTCTGAGGATTGAGGCCAAGAGCTGGGTGGTTTTAGGACACAGTGAAATGAACACATAAAAAAAGGACCACAATGTTCTTGCCCTCCAATCCTGCAGAGGCACTGTCCCTGTGCAGTCCTGATTCACACAAGCCCCTGGCTGCCTTCACTCACTGACTTTCCCTCTCCTGGTTATTTACAATCCCAGGATTTTCAGTGGCTTTTTTCTTGTTATTATTGTTAATATCCATTCCAAAGCAGCGGCAATGGATCAGGGAATGCTGTGCTATTCCCGGACATGAAGAAGAGGGAAAAAGAACAGGAAAGGTAGCTTGTGGCAGAAAATCTAGATGTCTTTATTCTGCACTAAGCATTGATCGCGGCTGTTCTTTGGACTTACAGTATTGGTGGTGGAATAAGTCAATCATATCCTGTTGGCGACAGCAGGAAAGGAAACAAAGAGACGGAGGAATACCAATTTCCAGTAGTATTGAATAGATGAGCCTTGTATTTTAAGCAGGGTATTTTTTTCCCTGCGTGTCTGCCTGAAATCCTAATTCTTTACACAGGGCAGCCAGCCAGCCTGTTTAACGCAGCCGCTCTTTTGTTGTGCTGTGCATGTACTACATGTGTCTTCGTTGTAGATCACTTGGGGTGAAGAATAGATTTAGCGATCACTGCTGTAGTCTGTGTGCCTGGATCTGTAGTGCTGATCGCAGAGCGAGAAGGAAATACCGTTCAACCTATCGATTCTTTTTTCAAATGGTTAACAGTATTAATGTGGCCATAATAATAAATATTTGTAAATATAAACATAGGCTTTTTCTAGAAACGTGACTATTTTAATGTTCAGTGGATGATTTAAAATGCAAGCTTTAGACCCTTGTAATGTACCAGTGCCTGTTTGATACTGTAAACTGGCAAGCTGTATTGAGTTTCAATAGATATGCTTAATATCGTTTTCAGAACATCTGTATGTAAATTACTCGTGGAGTATATATGTATAGTCTCACACACTATAAAATAGTTGATTTGCAGCTGATCTTTAAATAAGGTAGCAATCAGCGTCTACTTTTTTTTTTGTTTACATTTTATTAATCCTTTTTAGGTGCTGTAGGTTTATAAAGTTGTGTGTGTGGGTGTGTGTGTGTGTGTGTGTGTGTGTGTGTGTGTGTGTATATATATAGAAGTGGGGGCTGCAGTGTGTGTATATAGGTGGGGGCTGCAGTGTGTGTACAGAGGTGGGTGCTGCAGTGTGTGTGCGTGTGTGTATATATATATGTGTATATATATATAGAAGTGGGGGCTGCAGTGTGTGTATATAGGTGGGGGCTGCAGTGTGTGTATAGAGGTGGGTGCTGCAGTGTGTTTGTGTGTGTGTATATATAGAAGTGGGGGCTGCAGTGTGTGTACTGCTGCGGCCGAGTTTATTCGAGCATTTGCCCGTTCTCGGCCGCAGCAGTAACCTGGCGCGCGCCGGAGGGTGCCGGGCGCGCGCCGAAACAGCGGAGGAGCGCCCTCCGATCGGGGCTTTCTCCCTCCCGCTGCCGGGTCCGCCGGGTCCCCCGGAACCCCCTGCCGCCGTCCCCCACATCGCGGGACACCAGGGCTCCCTCGGGGAGCCCTGGACGCGCGTGCAGGGGGCGCAGGCACCCGATGACGCGTGACCGCGCATCGGTGATGCGCGGCACGCTGAGGGAGTGCGGCTAGCACGCCGGGGCATCCCCCGGCTTGCGGTGCTAGCCGTGCTTCAATAAAACGTGTCGCCAGTGTATATACGTGGGGGCTGCAGTGTGTGTATAGAGGTGGGGACAGCAGTGTGTGTTTGTGTGTATAGAGGTGGGGGCTTTGCTTGGGCCCTTCTACTCTTACAGCCAGGGCATTATTGGCCAGGAATGCCCAGTTTGGAGGGGATGATTACTACTTCAAAATGTATTTATTTCCAATTCTTAACATAACACAAATTCTCGTCTCCCCCTCTTCCCTCCCGTTCTCGCTCTCTCTGCTCCCTCACCCCCAGTTGCGTGCGTGTGTTTTCTAAAATAGTTGGGGGGAAAAAATAAAAAGCAACATATATTTTTTTTAAATTATTTTTATTATTTTCTGGACTGACCTGAGGTCAGTGGTGGTCTGTCAAAAGGCGTCCTCGTGGCAGGCACGACAATGTCCGTTGTGAGTGCCCACGCTACAGGAAAAAGGGTGCACAAATATGAATTTGAAATCAGCATTTAAATGCAATACATTTATAATTAAAATTAAGACATTTTAAAAATGTGACATTCCTGACCTTGTGTGTATATTACACTTTGCAAAATAGGGTCTCTTGCTCTCCTCGTGGCAGTCAGTGACATCACTGCCATGCAGGGCCCCAGACAGCTTTCCCGGGGCCCAGGAACAACGTTTCCACCGGGGCCCCCTACCCACGTTTTGGTGGCCTTGCAAGAACCCACCCTTCTCACACACCTCCTCACTCTCACCCCACCTCACACTCCCCAGTCACACTTTTTTTCCTCCCTCTCTCACACCCCCATGTATTTTTCTCCCCTCCCTACACTCAACCTCCCTCCCCAATATACGTGCACACACAGTGACACACAGTGACACATACCGACACACACACCCTGACACACACACACGCGCCCACACTGACCTACCCACTGACACTGACCTACCCACTGATACAGACACTGACCTACCATCTGACACTAGGGTTGCCAGGTGTCCGGGGTTCAACCAGACAGGCCGGTAATTCTGATGCCTGTCCGGTTCAAAATCGGAGGTAATACCGGACACATATGTGTCCGGCATTACCATGTTGCGGGCGGATGCGGGCGGCCTTTGGCAAGCCAAGCGCCGGATGCGATGGCGAGCGCGTGCGCGACGACGGATGCGGCAAGCGCTGGCTGGTCTGCTGACCTGAGGACGGTGGCCGGGCGCAGTCACCCTGCACTCGTGCTGCCTGTCGAGTGAAGGAGAGAACAGCGGGGGCAGAGTCAGAGACGTCTGCGGGAAATAAGGTAAGGATGGGGGCCAGCCTGCCAGCCTGGGGAGATAAAAATGATGGGTGTGGGGGATAAGATAGGGCATGGGGGCCAGCCTGGGGAGATGAAAATGATGGGGGGGGGGATAAGATGATGATGGAGGGGCCAGGGTGAGATGATGATGGGGGGGGGGAGGAAATAAGATGATAATGATAGGGGCGGGAAGGGGTCAGCCTGGGGATGAAAAATGATGGGGGGGGGGATAAGATGATGATGGAGGGGCCAGGGTGAGATGATGAGGGGGGTTGGGGGGGGAAATAAGATAATGAGGGGGGGGCAGCTGGGGAGATGAGATGATGGGGGGCAGGATGAGATGATGATGGGGGGTAATTTTATATATGTATTGGGGAGGTGGGGGCATTTTTAAATGTATTGGGGAGGTGGGAGTATTTTTTAAATGTATTGGGAGGTGGGGGTATTCTTTTAATGTATAGGGGGTGTGGGGGTATTTTTTATGTATTTGGGGGGCGTGGGTGGGTGTATTTTTTATATGTATTTTGGGGGGCGTGGGGTTCAGTATTGTGTCAGTATTTTGGACAGCCACCTGGCAACCCTATCTAACCACTGACACAGACAGGGAGTCCCAGCATGGGGGGGGGGGGTGTACAGGGAGTTCAGCACGGGGGGGGGGGGGGGTTTACAGGGAGTTCCAGCACGGGGGGCTACAGAGAGCCACCTCCTCTTACCTTTCTTGTTCCCACATTCATGGCCCACTCCACAAGGAACAGACACAGACACAGACACACAACTGTGCTCTGCTCACTACATCCCGGCATCCTTGACCTCCTGTTCAACCAATCCCCTGCGGTCCGGCATTTTCTAAAAGCCCAACCCCCGGCATTCATTCAACATTGCATATAGCACTGCCGCCGCACCTTTCACCGCCGACTCGCGCAACGCCGCCCCCGCCGACTTGCGCAGAGCCGCCGCTTCTAAAAAACGGGACATTTCCGGGACGGCCGGCAACCGGGACAGGGCACAAAAAAAAAACCGGACTGTCCGGCAAAACCGGGAACATCTGGTCACCCTACCGATTGCTGGAAATCAATGAAAATTGATTTTTCAGCGACTTCAGTGGGCACGTGAGTGGTCCAGCCAATGGGGTGAACCGCTCACGGCCACGCCCTCGCCATGCCCCTCGGTCGCTGTCTCTTGACTCAAGGCCATGGTCCCAGTGCTCCAGGCGTGCAATGTGCGTACAAGCACCGCCTTCCATCAGTCGGTCCAGTAATACCTTGTCACGGAAGGTGCAGCCGTGGTTCTACTGCAAGTTTTTACAAATACAAAAAAATTGTATTTGCAACTTGTGACTGAGGCGTGGCCACGCCCCCCCCCGACGTTCAGCCATGAGGGCGAACCAGCCGTGTGAGATCATGGCCACTCCCTGCAAACCCCCCACCATGCCCCCTCCCATTGCAATCTCTGCCTCCCTCCATAGACCAATCGCAGGGGGCTGCTACAGTGTACACTGGGACCACGGCCTAACACTATAAGCAAAAATCCCTGCTACAACGGCGCGGATGACGTCATGTCATCGCCAGGACTTTAAGCGCAGCCTTAGGCCCCGCTCAGGACAGCGCGGTACGCGACGTGTGCGCGTTATGTGAGTGCGCACGTTCGGCACATGTAGGTTGACAATGGGAGTTTGTCAAACAAGAAAACGACTCTGGCAGCGAAGTACAGCGTTGATGTTGCTGCACTTGAAGACAAGTGAATTTGTCATTTCAGCGGCAGCCGCGTCACGTGTATTTCGCCAGCCAAATACATTACACGCACACTTTGTTTCTTTTTATTTTTTAATTTAAATGGAGGACGAAGCCCTCAAGTCGCGTCATTCAGTTGCTGGGGATTAGCACACATCGCCCAGCAGACAGAGGCGTGAAAAGGGAGCAACGTAGGCTGCTGAGCTCAGCTTAATGCAAAAGACCAACTTGCTGGGGGGGAGTGCCTTCACAAGAGAGAGTGTCAGGCCAGGTTTTTCACACAGCACAGAGACCCTGTGGTAGAGGCGTGCGTGTTGAGGATTGAGGCCAAGAGCTGGGTGGTTTTAGACACAGTGAAATGAACACATAAAAAAAGGACACAATGTTCTTGCCTCTCCAATCCTGCAGAGGCACTGTCCCTGTGCAGTCTGATTCACACAAGCCCCTGGGCTGCCTTCACTCACTGACTTTCCTCTCTCTGGATTTACAATCCCAGGATTTTCAGTGCTTTCTTCTTGTTATTATTGTTAAATCCATTTCCAAAGCAGCGGGCAATGGATCAGGGAATGCTGTGCTATCCCGGACATGAGAAGAAGAGGGAAAGAACAGGAAGGTAGCTTGTGGCAGAAAATCTAGATGTCTTATTCTGCACTAAGCATTGATCGCGCGTGCTTCTTTGGACTTACAGTAGTTGGTGGTGGAATAAGCAATCATATCTGTTGGCGACAGCAGGAAAGGAAAAAAGAGACGGAGGAATACCAATTTCCAGTAAGTATTGAATAGATGAGCCTTGTTTTTAAGCAGGGTATTTTTTTCCCCTGCGTCTGCTGAAATCCTAATTCTTTACACAAGGGCAGCCAGCCAGCCTGTTTAACGCAGCCGCTCTTTGTTGTGCTTGCATGTACTACATGTGTCTTCTGTGTAGATCACTTGGGGTGAAGAATAGATTTAGCGATCACTGTGTAGTCTGGTGCCTGGATCTGTAGTGCTGATCGCAGAGCGAAGGAAATACCGTTCAACCTATCGATTCTTTTTCAAATGGTTAACAGTATTAATGTTGGCCATAATAATAAATATTTGAATAATAAACATAGGCTTTTTCTAGAAACGTGACTATTTTTAATGTTCAGTGGATGATTTAATGCAAGCTTTAGACCCTTGTAATGTACCAGTGCCTGTTTGATACTGTAAACTGCAAGCTGTATTGAGTTTCAATAGATATGCCTTAATAGTTTTCAGAACATTGTATGTAAATTACTCGTGAGTATATATTGTATGTCTCACACACTATAAAATAGTTGATTTGCAGCTGATCTTTAAATAGGTAGCAATCAGCAGTCTACCTTTTTTTGTTTTACATTTTATTAATCCTTTTTAGTGCTGTAGAGTTTATTAAGTGTGTGTGTGGTGTGTGTGTGTGTGTGGTGTGTGTGTGTGTGTGTGTGGTGGTGTGTGTGTGGGTGTGGGGTGTGTGTGTGGGTGTGTGTGTGTGTGGTGTGTGTGTGTGTGTATGTGTGGGCGTGCACTGGAAAATTTCATGATCAAATGGAAAGTACAAAAGATTTTCAGCCAGTGTGGTGTTTTCACCGTAGGAGTGTGAATAGAAATCTATTGGTGCAGTGATTCCCAACAGGGGGTCCAAGAATCCCCATGGGTTTGTGAGGGGTCTTAAAAGTGGTCCACCCCCCAAAAATGGTTCCTGAACCCATGTGGGGACTACCCACTTGCCTGCGGCCAGACAGGGACTGGCACGCTGGCGCTTGTGCGCCCTGCTCGGCCAGGCGATTGGTGGCCGGCTAGGTGGCACTCGTCTGGGGGCGCGGCCACGACGTCACGGGAGTGGTTCGCCCTCATTGGGCGAACCGCTCGTGACGCGCTTGCGAGCAGCAAAATCAAATTTGCTTGCTCGGCAAGCGCCGAGCGAGCGCAGTTGCTTGTCGGGCTGGCCACAACATTGCCGCAATGTGTTTCATCACGTAAGCGTAGAGGCCTGCTCGGGGCCACCCTGGCCGAGGCCTTAGAAAGATCCCAAACTGCGCTTGGTGTACGTATAGGTAGTACTGCTGTCAATACAGCAGCAGCATCCATAGTTGTACCCCACAATGCAGGGCATCTGCAGCAAGGCATTGTGGGGAGTGACATCTGAAGCGTCCGCACTAAGTGCAGCTATACCTTCCCTGCGTCTGCACATAAGGAGCTGCTGTTTGGGGCCTATTAAGCCTGTTCCTCCACAAGCCTCAGGACACTACTGCCTGGGATCGTCAAACAAGTTTTTTTTGTTGGCAATATTCTGATGATTAATTAGGAATTCACAGAACAGATTTTCTGAGAAAGGGGTGCACAATGTATAAAAATGTTGGGAACCGCTGGATTAGTGGGTATGTGTAAATGTTATTTTTATTTTGCCAGATACTTTGAGTTTTGTTTTATGTACATGTTAGAAAAAAAAATATAATTATATATTATAATTATATATATAAATATATTAATCTCTAGTGTCAGCTCCTTTGTGACCTTTTGGCAAGTCACTCTTATTCCCTGTGCCTCAGACACCAACATTAAAGTGTAAGCTCTTTAGGACAGTGGACTCGTGCCTGCAAAATTATATGTACAGCGTGTTGTACACTGGCAGATGAGTGGTCACATATAGTACTAGAGTGGGACGTTGGCATTGCAAAATGCTCTGCTAAGAAATCCCTGTGATTTGTGGGTCTCCTGATGCCAAATGGATTCGTTGTAGAACAGACAGTTTATTCAGTTCTACTCTCTTCACTTCTTCCTCCAAAGCATCCGGGATTTGGAACCTTTCTTGTATGAAGAAAAAAAGAACTGTAAGCACTGGACGGGATTAGACAGTGCAGCTGACCTGGATTTAACTGGCAATCCTAGTGAGTCTGCGATGTCTCATTTGACTCCCTCGCCTACAAAAAATGGAGACATTGGGGGGGGTATTCATTAAACTGTGATAACTTCAATGGATTTTCATGCGACTCTATTGCAATTTTAATAGGGGAACAAAAAAACATGACAGTGAAGCAGTTACTTTGTGTGTGAGAGAGGAAGTCATAACCTTTGGGGATTTTGCTGGGGTTTCCCCACCATTGAAAGTGAGGTGGAGTATAGCCTGGGGTTTTCCTGCTTTCTATTTCTGTTCTTGTATGGAATTATGAATACAGCTTTATTTCTATTCCCTTGCTAATCTCTTTGCAGAGGTAATAATGCAATGTAAAGTAGGGTCCTTAGATTTATTATTCTTACAGTCACTGTCCTGGTTATTTCTAGTAAAAAGTATCCGATTGTTGTAAAACACTGGATTCAATATCTTTGACATAATGATGGCTTCTTAATTACTTTGTAAACAAGGAACAGAGCTAAGCTAATACTTTCCATGACTAATGAATGTCTCTTAGTGATAAGATTATTTGCCAAACATTGTTGAAACTCCAGATCATTTGTTTAATGTGGAAATGTTAAAAAAGTTTAAACCTTATTTTATAACACTTATACGTGTCCCGTGTTTATTATTAAAAGGGTGTCAGTCAGCTACATTATAACATAGTCCTATAGCAACGTCCTGTTCATTTTCTTCCTGGTTGCATGATCCTTTGCAGTTAAGTACATTAATGCGGGCAAGTAAGGACAGAGCGTATGAAGAACTGCTGGAAGCTTAGAATGTGTGAGTGGGATACTTGGGCACAACATGGCATCAATTAGCCTAATGTACAAGAGACTGTATGAACATATGCAAGTTAACTCATTTGATACAATTGGATGAGAATGTCTTTGCTCAGTCTTGTGAGATAGTTAGACAGAAATAATTTAGAAATTTACTCCTGTTATTAAAAGGGAATTTACAAAACATCTTTAAAAGATTTATTTTATTACATCTACCTACCTGATAATCACTTTGGCCATTATTTTAGTGGTGCTAGTCCAATAGGCACCTAATGGCACTGGAAAACGTGTGGGTGTGTGGTGTGTGTGTGTGGTGTGTGTGTGTGGTGTGTGTGTGTGTGTGGTGTGTGTATGTGGTGTGTGTGTGTGGTGTGTGTGTGTGTGTGGTGTGTGTGTGTGGTGTGTGTGTGTATTACGTTCAAATTTCCGTGTTGTGCAGGAAAGGGTTTGTGGGATAGCACCACTTGGTAAATATGGCTCTAATCTTTGCCTCTTATTTGAAGGAATGACTATATTTGATTAGGTTTGCGTGTGGTGTAAGTCCTTCCCTTCCTATCTCTCCCCCTCATCCTCTCTCTTCCCCCCCCCCTCTCCTATCTCCTCCCCTTTCTCCCCACCATCTCTCCCCTTTCTCCCCCATCCTCCTCTCTCCCTCTCCCCCTTTCCCTCCCTCTCCTCCTCTCTCTCCCTATCCTCTCTCCCCCCTCTCCCCACCCCCTCTACTCTCTCCCCCTCTCTTCCCCACCCCCTCTATCCCACACCCCCTCTACTCTCTGCCTGGGGAGATGAGATCATGATTGGGGGGTGGGGGCAGGGTGAGATGATGATGGGGGTGGGGGGAAATAAGATGATAATTATATGGGGGGGATGGGGGGCAGCCTGGGGAGATGAGATGATGGGGGGCCAGGATGAGATGATGATGGGGGGTATATTTTATATATGTATTGGGGAGGTGGGGGTATTTTTTAAATGTATTGGGGAGGTGGGAGTATTTTTTTAAATGTATTGGGGAGGTGGGGGTATTCTTTTAATGTATTAGGGGGTGTGGGGGTATTTTTTATATGTATTTGGGGGGCGTGGGTGTATTTTTTATATGTATTTGGGGGGCGTGGGGGTTCAGTATTGTGTCCAGTATTTTTGGACAAGCCACCTGGCAACCCTATCTACCCACTGACACTGACAGGGAGTCCCAGCATGGGGGGGGGGGTTCTACAGGGAGTTCCAGCACGGGGGGCTACAGAGAGCCACCTCCTCTTACCTTTCTTGTCTCCCACATTCATGGCCCACTCCACAAGGAACAGACACAGACACAGACACACACACTGTGCTCTGCTCACTACATCCCCGGCATCCTCTGACCTCCTGCTTCAACCAATCCCCTGCGGTCCGGCATTTTCTAAAGCCCAACCCCCGGCATTCATTCAACATTGCATATACGCACTGCCGCCGCATCCTTTCACCGCCGACTCGCGCAACGCCGCCCCCGCCGACTTGCGCAGAGCCGCCGCTTCTAAAAACCGGGACATTTCCGGGACGGCCCGGCAACCGGGACAGGGCACAAAAAAACCGGGACTGTCCCGGCAAAACCGGGACATCTGGTCACCCTACCGATTGCTGGAAATCAATGAAAATTGATTTTTCAGCGACTTCAGTGGGCACGTGAGTGGTCCAGCCAATGAGGGTGAACCGCTCACGGCCACGCCCTCGCCATGCCCCTCGGTCGCTGTCTCTTGACTCAAGGCCATGGTCCCAGTGCCTGAGGCGTGCACTGTGCGTACAAGCACCGCCTTCCAATCAGTCCGGTCCCAGTAATTACCTTGTCACGGAAGGTGCAGCCGTGTTCTACTGCAAGTTTTTACAAATACAAAAAAATTGTATTTGCAACTTGTGACTGAGGCGTGGCCACGCCCCCCCCCCGACGGTTCAGCCAATGAGGGCGAACCAGCCGTGTGAGATCATGGCCACTCCCCTGCAAACCCCCCACCATGCCCCCTCCCATTGCAATCTCTGCCTCCCTCCATAGACCAATCGCAGGGCGCGCGTGCTACAGTGTACACTGGGACCACGGCCTAACACTATAAGCAAAAATCCCTGCTACAACGGCGACGGATGACGTCATGTCATCGCCAGGACTTTAAGCGCAGCCTTTAGGCCCCGCTCAGACAGGCGGCTACGCGACGTGTGCGCGCTTATGTGAGTGCGCACGTTCGGCACATGTAGGTTTGACAATGGGAGTTGTCAAACAAGAAACGACTCCTGGCAGCGAAGTACAGCGTTGATGTTGCTGCACTTGAAGACAAGTGAATTTGTCATTTCAAGCGGCAGCCGCGTCACGTGTATTTCGCCAGCCAATTACATTACACGCACACTTTGTTTCTTTTTATTTTTTAATTTAAATGGAGGACGTAAGCCGCCTCCAAGTCGCGTCATTCAGTCTGCTGGGGATTAGCACACATCGCCCAGCAGACAGAGGCGTGCAAACGCGGACGCAACGTAGGCTGCCTGAGCTCAGCTTAATGCAAAAGACCAACTTGCTGGGGGGGAGTTGCCTTTCACAAGAGAGAGATTCAGGCCAGGTTTTTCACACAGCACAGAGACCCTGCTGGTTAGAGGCGTGTCTGAGGATTGAGGCCAAGAGCTGGGTGGTTTTAGCACACAGTGAAATGAACACATAAAAAAAGGACACAATGCTTCTTGCCTCTCCAATCCTGCAGAGGCACTGTCCCTGTGCAGTCCTGATTCACACAAGCCCCTGGGCTGCCTTCACTCACTGACTTTCCTCTCTCCTGGTTATTTACAATCCCAGGATTTTCAGTGCTTTCTTCTTGTTATTATTGTTAATATCCATTTCCAAAGCAGCGGCAATGGATCAGGGAATGCTGTGCTATTCCCGGACATGAAGAAGAGGGAAGAACAGGAAGGTAGCTTGTGGCAGAAAATCTAGATGTCTTTATTCTGCACTAAGCATTGATCGCGCTGCTTCTTTTGGACTTACAGTATTGGTGGTGGAATAAGTCAATCATATCCTGTTTGGCGACAGCAGGAAAGGAACAAAGAGACGGAGGAATACCAATTTCCAGTAAGTATTGAATAGATGAGCCTTGTATTTTAAGCAGGGTATTTTTTTCCCCTGCGTCTGCCTGAAATCCTAATTCTTTACACAGGGCAGCCAGCCAGCCTTGTTTAACGCAGCCGCTCTTTTGTTGTGCTGTGCATGTACTACATGTGTCTTCTGTTGTAGATCACTTGGGGTGAAGAATAGATTTAGCGATCACTGCTGTAGATCTGTGTGCCTGGGATCTGTAGTGCTGATCGCAGAGCGAAGGAAATACCGTTCAACCTATCGATTCTTTTTTCAAATGGTTAACAGTATTAATGTTGGCCATAATAATAAATATTTGTAAATAATAAACATAGGCTTTTTCTAGAAACGTGACTATTTTTAATGTTCAGTGGATGATTTAAAATGCAAGCTTTAGACCCTTGTAATGTACCATGTGCCTGTTTGATACTGTAAACTGCAAGCTGTATTGAGTTTCAATAGATATGCCTTAATATCGTTTTCAGAACATCTGTATGTAAATACTTCGTGAGTATATATTGTATGTCTCACACACTATAAAATAGTTGATTTGCAGCTGATCTTTAAATAGGTAGCAATCAGCAGTCTACCTTTTTTTTTGTTTTACATTTTATTAATCCTTTTTAGTGCTGTAGAGTTTATTAAAGTGTGTGTGTGTGTGTGTGTGTTGTGTGTGTGTGCGGTGTGTGTGTGTGTGTGTGTGTGTGTGTGTGTGTGTGTGTGTGTGTGTCGGGGCGTGCACTGGAAATTTCATGATCACATGGAAAGTACAAAAGATTTTCAGCCAGTGGGTGTTTCTCACAGTAGGCGTGTGAAATAGAAATCTATTGGTGCAGTGATTCCCAACAGGGGGTCCAAGAATCCCCATGGGTTTGTGAGGGGTCTAAAAGTGGTCCACCCCCCAAAAATGGTTCCTGAACCCATGTGGGGACTACCCACTTTGCCTGCGGCCAGACAGGGACTGGCACGCTGGCGCTTGTGCGCCCTGCTCGGCCAGGCGATTGGTGGCCGGCTAGGTGCGCACTCGTCTGGGGGCGCGGCCACGACGTCACGGAGCTGGTTCGCCCTCATTGGGCGAACCGCTCACGTGACGCGCTTGCGAGCAGCAAAATCAAATTTGCTTGCTCGGCAAGCGCCGAGCGAGCGCAGTTGCTTGCTCGGGCTGGCCACACACATTGCCGCAATGTGTTTCATCACGTACCGCGTGAGCTCGCCTGCTCGGCGCCACCCTGGCCGAGGCCTTAGAAAGATCCCAAACTGCGCTTGGTGTACGTATAGGTAGTACTGCTGTCAATTACAGCAGCAGCATCCATAGTTGTACCCCACAATGCAGGGCATATACTGCAGCAAGGCATTGTGGGGAGTGACATCTGGAAGCGTCCGCACTAAGTGACAGCTATACCTTCCCTGCTGTCTGCACATAAGGAGCTGCTGTTTGGGGCCTTATTAAGCCTGTTCCTCCACAAGCCTCAGGACACTACTGCCTGGGATCAGTCAAACAAGTTTTTTTTTGTGGCAATATTCTGATGATTAATTAGGAATTCACAGAACAGATTTTCTAGAAAGGGGTGCACAATGTAAAAAAATGTTGGGAACCGCTGGATTAGTGGGTATGTGTAAATGTTATTTTTTATGTTGCCAGATACTTTGAGTTTTGTTTTATGTACATGTTAGAAAAAAAAAATATATATATATATATATATATATATATATATATATTATATATAATCTCTAGTGTCAGCTCTCTTTGTGACCTTTTGGCAAGTCACTTTATCTCCCTGTGCCTCAGACACCAACATTAAAGTGTAAGCTCTTTAGGACAGTGACTCGTGCCTGCAAAATTATATGTACAGCGCTTTGTACACTGGCAGACTGAGTGGTCACATATAGTACTAGAGTGGACGTTGGCATTGCAAAATACGCCTCTGCTAAGAAATCCCTGTGATTTGTGGGTCTCCTGATTGCCAACTGGATTCGTTGTCAGAACAGGTTTATTCAGTTCTACTCTCTTCACTTCTTCCTCCAAAGCATCCTGGGATTTGTAAACCTTTTCTTGTATGAAGAAAAAAAGAACTGTAAGCACTGGACGGGATTAGACAGTGCAGCTGACCTGGATTTAACTGGCAATCCTAGTGAGTCTGCAGTGTCTCATTTGACTCCCTCGCCTACATAAAAATGGAGACATTGGGGGGTTATTCATTAAACTGTGATAACTTCAATGGGATTTTCCATGCGACTCTATTGCAATTTTAATAGGGGAACAAAAAAACATGACAGTGAAGCAGTTACTTTGTGTGAGAGAGGAAGTCATAACCTTTGTGGATTTTGCTGGGGTTTCCCCACCCATTGAAAGTGAGTTGGAGTATAGCCTGGGGTTCTCCTGCTTTCTATTTCTGTTCTGTATGAATATTGAATACCAGCTTTTATTTCTATTCCATGCTTGCTAATCTCTTTGCAGAGGTAATAATGCAATGTAACGTAGGGTCCTTTAGATTCTATTATTCTTACAGTCACTGTCCTGGTTATTTCTAGTAAAAATGTATCCGATTGTTGTAAAACACTGGATTCAATATCTTTGACTAATGATGGCTTCTTAATTACTTTGTAAACAAAGGAACAGAGCTAAGCTAATACTTTCCATGACTAATGAATGTCTCTTAGTGATAAGATTATTTGCCAAACATTGTTGAAACCTCCAGATCATTTGTTTAATGTGGAAATGTTAAAAAGTTTAAACCTTATTTTATAACACTTATACGTGTCCGCTGTTTATTATTTAAAAGGTGTCAGTCAGCTACATTATAACATAGTCCTATATGCAACTGTCCTGTTCATTTTCTTCCTGGGTTGCATTGATCCTTTGCAGTTAAGTACATTTAATGCTGGGCAAGTAAGGACAGCGCTATGAAAGAACTGCTGGAAGCTTAGAATGTGTGAGTGGGATACTTGGGCACACTGGCATCAATTAGCCTAATGTACAAGAGACTGTATGTAACATATGCAAGTTTAACTCATTCTGATACAATTGGATGAGAATGTCTTTGCTCAGTCTTGTGAGATAGTTAGACAGAAATAATTTTAGAAATTTTACTCCTTTTATTAAAAGGGAATTTACAAACATCTTTAAAAGATTTATTTTATTACATCTACCTACCTGATAATCACTTTGGCCATTATTTTAGTGGTGCTAGTCCATAAGGCACCTAATGGCACTGGAAAACGTGTGTGTGTGGTGTGTGGCGTGGTGGTGTGTGTGTGTGTGTGTGTGTGTGTGTGTGTGTGTGTGTGTGTGTATTACGTTCAAATTCCAGTGTTGTGCAGGAAAGGGTTTTGTGGGATAGCACCACTTGGTAAATATGGCTCTTAATCTTTTGCCTCTTATTTTGAAGGAATGACTATATTTGATTAGGTTTTGCAGTGTAACAGTAAGACTGTCTGTTTCCATATTTGCTTAGGTACTGGACTGGCATACACTTTTCCCCTCTCACTTGCATGCAGTGTTATTGATTAGAAGTGCTAATGATGAAGAGGCTCATAAGGCAGCAATATTAACTATTGTATAGAAAATGCATATTGTGTGCACTTTTCTCATAAATATTAATACAACATTGAAGAGTTGCATATGTAATATATTTAGGAGTGTTTATTTTCACGGTCTGTAAAAAAAAAAAACACATTCAAGATTAGATCTTCTTAGGCTAAGGCCCCGCTGCACACGCCCGCACGGCTGCCTTGCTTACTGGCGGCGCGTGCAAGTCACTGCACCGCGATCTGCAGAACTTTGTTCGGCGGAGAGGGCATGGCCAAAGCACGTCGGGTGGGCGCAGGCTAAAGCTTTTGGGAGGTTGTGAGTCCGGGAGGAGAGGGGGGTGTGCAGGTGTTACACAACAACAAAACACACACAACACATATACATGCACACACTTCACCCCCCCAACCTTTTTGGAGGTGGGGGAAGCACAGCCCCCCGGTGCACCACGTGACGCATCACTGCTCGGGATCACAATCCTCTTGCATCACAGTGCGTAGTGAGCCTTGCAGTGAGGAGGGACTGGGGCCGGCTCGGGAGGAAGTCATGGGCAGGTGAGTGACGCGCATGCGCCGACGACCGCAGCGGGTCCTCAGCCTTAAGCAGCTAGGCTCACTTTCCATCATCCAATCACAGAAGGATGCAGGGGCTGCTTTTCTCTGTTACTACTGGTAAATGGAAAATCGTATGTGTATTTTATTGCCTTAACCATCCTATCAATTATGCTTTAATCTTGTCTCTGGGAATAGGGTAAAGTTCATTGTTACTAAAGTTTCCCAGAAACCTTGGCAGAGGAGGTATACCGTCTTTACTGTAAAACAAATTGCCTTCTCCATGAAAATCAATCGGTCAGGTTGAATATAAACATAGCAACTAGCGTTATGTTTCTGCAAAATATTGGATGTCATGTTAACTGCCCCTTGAAAGTAACCAGAGTTACAGTGGCTATTGCCAAGCTCTTAACTCAGAATTTGCAATATTTTTCATTGAGATTTTGGCAGCAGCCTCTATTTTTATCTAGTCGGCTAATTGCAAATTGTTAATAGAGGGTAATATCTCAAAGGAAATATGCAGAGTTGCATACTGTGTGGAAATATGACTTTTGAAGCGTGACCAGACGTAACTTCGCAGGGTTTTTATTTGCTCCCTGTTTGCTAACACTCATCCCGGTGCATTGTAACTCGCAGTAATCCAGATTATCCCCATGGAAAAATGTATCCCATGGAAAACCAGGGCAGGACTCCAATCGCGTAATGATGTGGAGTTAGGTTGGCAGTACTGAAAATTTATTTGCAGTACGTTAACTAGGGATTTCTGCTAAACTCAGGCCAGCAGGACAGATTAATCCAGTCCACTTATTTTCAATTTTATATATTAAAAAGATTAGAAATCACAGGGCAGTTTGAGACCGGAGAGAAAAAAAACCTGAATCCATCTGTTTTAGCAGCAAAGGTCAACCCTAATGAAAACTCATGAGCTAAAAACAGTATACAGTTTTACAGTAGGTGTCACTGCTGAAGACCTTCACTTTCATGGCTTTTAGATTTTCAGTGACATCATCTTCCACTAGCTTCCCACACACTTAACCAAAAGTGTCTATTGTAATCTAGCCTATACTGTGTAAACTATTCTATTCAAGTGGGAGTCACACTTAGGGGAAAAAAAACACTTAACTCATCAATGTAATTGGTTTGCCTTAAAAATACTTTCAGCTTTTAAGTGAGCATATATTTCCATACACTTTGTGGTGTCCATCGACAAATACTGTACAATATATCAGATCATATCTGCAATTCTTGTCCTTCAATCGTGATTAAATTATGATGGTATGAAGAACCAGTACTATTTATTTATTTTTAAATATATTAAGAACCCAGAGCACCATGACTATTTGTATCTCCACACTAACCGTTCTTTTTTAGGAAAATAAAGTTTACTTTGGAAAGACTTCTCCCTTTTTTGTTCTAGTAGCCCTAATGGTCCTAGAGAAAAGCAGATTTGATGTACTGTATGTTGTTATCTTTTTAGAGGACCATGATTTCTTTATAAATAAAATGTGTCCAGCGCTTTTGATACCTTTTTTTTATACTGTAGGTTTCTTCTTGAAGTAGACCAGGGCTGGTCAACTCCAGTCAGTGGCGGACTTAAAATTTTGCCGCCCATAGGCACTTACCATTTTGTTCTGCAGCGTGAAATTACTACAGGCATACCCCGGTTTAAGGACACTCACTTCAAGTACACTCGCGAGTAAGTACATATCGCCCAATAGGCTAACAGCAGCGGGCGCATGCGCCTGTCAGCACGTCCTGAACAGCAATACCGGCTCCCTACCTGTACTGAAGCTGTGCGCAAGTGGGGAGACTATAGAGCCTGTTACAAATGCGTTATTTACATCAGTTATGCACGTATTGGACGATTGCAGTACAGTACATGCATCGATAAGTGGGAAAAAGGTAGTGCTTCACTTTAAGTACATTTTCGCTTTACATACATGCTTCGGTACCATTGCGTACGTTAATGCGGGGTATGCCTGTACGTGTTTCCATAACAACTTTATGCGGTGGGATGTCATGTGATATTGCGCTGCCATTTGATGCTGCAGAAGGAGAAGGGCGGCGTGAAGGAGAAGGCAAGTGACCTGTATGCAAGGGGGAGGGGCGCAAAGGAAAAAACCCTGAATTTTCCGCCCAAAAATGTTGCTGCCCGGGCCTACTTTGAAATCACCCACTGACTCCAGTCCTCCAGCCCCCCCAACAGGTAAGGTTTACAGGGTATCCCAGCTTCAGCACAGGTGGTCAAATCAGTCTCTACTTAAGCACAGATGGCTAGTCTTCGATTGAGCCACCTGTGCTGAAGCAGGGATATCCTGTAAACCTGACTGGTTGAGGGGGGGTGGGGAGGCTTGAGGACTTGAGCTTCCCTGAAGTAGACGAGGAAGAACTTGGAGAAGAAACATGGGGTTTCTAAAGCTCTGTACACTATAATTGTACCTACAGTACGTATGAAGAACTCTAATGCTGAGCCTCTAAAATGTATCGCAACCTACATCAAATCTGTTTTTATGGCATAAATAGTCCATACATTTTTGCAAAACATTTAATTAACTTGGAACACTTGAAAATCACGTACAATGCAAATGCTTTATTTAAGCCAGCGGTGCGCAAAGTGGGGGGCGCGACCCCCAGGGGGGGCGGGAGATTGTGCTGGGGGGGGCGCGGGCAGTTGCGGAGGCACCGCACTCTTCCCCCAGGCATTTAAATTAAATGCTGGGGATCGCGTGAGGCCCCTGCAACTGCTTACTTACCGGGATTCAGCCGTCTGTGTTTCGTCGCCATGGCTATTGACGCCGCGGCACCATGTGACCTGGCGTCACACGTCCACGCAGCGTATTCTGACGCGGATGAAGATAGGCGTGGGAGGGGGCGTGAGAGCCGGGGGCAGAGAGACAGGGGGGCGCAGCACAAAAAGATTGCGCTCCACTGATTTAAGCCACTTAGGAAGCAACTGTCAATCTTAACGGTTTGGCTAATAATGGAAACATGATTACTTTTCTGGAAGAGGATGACATTTTGCCTACTGAAAACGAGGTGTTTCGCAAACCGTTTAATAAAACCTGAAACGCATCTGGTCAGAGAATTGTTTCAGAAGGAAAAAATGTCTGCAGCCAGTGAGGCCTTCAATCCTTTAACGGCAAAGGAGTCAAAAGGTAAAAAACATGTACATATTTTAAAAATATTTCTTCCTCAATTTTTTTTTTTTTAATGACGTCAATGCTCTGGGTGTTACCTAATAAACCTGCTGTATGACTACTGTCAGCATTCATATGTGCGAGTTCTTAATGGGAATGTGTGTGTATATATATATATATATATATATATATATATATATTTATATATATATTTATATATTTATATTGGGGAGGGTGAGAGGCGTGGGGAGGGTGAGAGGCGTGGGGCCGTGGGGAGGGTGAGAGGCGTGGGGAGGGTGAGAGGCGTGGGGAGGGTGAGAGGCATGGGGAGGGTGAGAGCCGTGGGGAGGGTGAGAGCCGTGGGGAGGGTGAGAGGCGTGGGGAGGGTGAGAGGCGTGGGGCCGTGGGGAGGGTGAAAGGCGTGGGGCCGTGGGAGGTGAGAGCCGGGGAAGGGAGCAGCGTGTGGGAGGAGAGAGCAGGAGAGCGTGTTCTGGGGGGCCAATGAGAGCCGTGGGAGGGCGGGCGGACCGACGGACCAAGCAAATGGTCTCCAGACAATCACAAACAAGATTTTCGATATATATCTACTATATATTTCTGAAAGCACTGTATGTCTGCATGGCCTGTGTCCCTAGCTGCAATCTCATTGGTCCCTTGGCCCGCCCGCCCCCGCACACCTCTCATTGGCCTTAGGCGGAGTGACGGGCCAAAGGACACACACACACACACACACACACACACACATGCCCCCCCTCCCGCTCAATCCTCCCACTCCCGCCCCCGCTCCCTACAGACCGCATATCGCGGTCTGTGTCTGTCAGCGCCCCGCCTGTCTGCAGTGCGGGAGCGCTGACGGAGGGAGCGGGGCCTTAGCCTTACGTAACTAATGTGTGGTGGATAACTACCCAGCCTTAAAATTGCAGAGCCAGTATAACCAACCTCACACTGAGGAGACCCAAAAGGTTGAAACAGCTGTCTGTGGGTAGGGTTACTGGCTCTGCATCTTAACGCAGGCTGTGCTGAAAGCTGTGTAATGCAGCGAGCATAAGTTTATAAGGGATCCATGTCAAAATGAATTTCAAGCAAAAGGTGGCACTGTGCTCATTTGCATGTCATTTCCCAGAATCCCTTGCTGCAGTGGAAGTGCTGGGTGATAATGGTGAAAGGCGGGGTTGCAGACCTGTCAAGACATGTAAATGAGCATACAGTAATATTTCCATTTGCTATATGCTTTACGTGGAGGTTTTTTTTTGGCACTTTTTTTTACCCACCATAACTCTCTCTCCTGAAACTGGCTCTGGCACACCCCTTTTTGAGCCCTGCCCTCTCTCTAGCAGGGTACCAATTGCATCTAGTGACTGCCTGGTCACATGATCTTCCCCACAGAACTTTGCATCTTTGGTCCTCTTCTGCTGCACTGACAGCCATTTAGTGAACCCCCGAGCCGAATCTTCACCGATCGATCACAGGAGAAAAGATCAATTGGCAACTTAGCTAATTACTTATAAATGTTGGTTTAATACAGATAAATGTAAGGTTATGCATTTGGGATGCAAGAATAAAAAGGCGACTTACAAATTAAATGGAGATATATTGGGGGAATCCTTGATGGAGAAGGATTTAGGAGTGCTTGTAGACTGCAGGCTTAGCAATAGTGCCCAATGTCATGCAGTAGCTGCAAAGGCAAACAAGATCTTATCTTGCATCAAACGGGCAACGGATGGAAGGGAATTAAACATAATTATGCCCCTTTACAAAGCACTAGTAAGACCACACGTTGAATATGGAGTACAATTTTGGGCACCAATCGCACTATAACTGCTGCCTGTACAGGGGAACTATTCTCACTAGCTGCTTCCCACTCATGTATACAGCATGGAGCCTCCAGCATAGTCATAGGGACAGTGGCTAATCTGCAAATAGAATGAGGGGTTTACAGACCTTTTTAATTTGAACAGTCCTTTTAGTTTTAAATGTAAAGGCAATCCTGCTGTTATCCTATTTCCATGCAAGTTTGTATACAATGTATTGCAGTATTATTATTTTGTGTGGAGGTGGTACCGAGCTATCCTGTAGCATTAAAATGGTTTCTCAGAAAATAAATACACATTGTATGCTTCCTGCATAAATCCTTGACCGCACCTTGAATATGTAGAACAGCTTTGGGCACCACAGTTGTGAAACTGGAAAAAGTGCAGAGTAGAGCCACCAAATGAATAAAGGGGATTGGAAATCTGACTTTTGTGAGGAGAGGAGGAAATCTAACAAATTAGATTTGTTTATATTAGAAAAGAGACGTCTAAGAGGACATATAAAAATTTTCAAATATATGCAAGGTCATTACAAGAAACATTCAAGAGAACGTTTCACCCAAAGGATAGTAGAAATGACACAGGGTCATCCACTTGGATTAGAAGAGGAGAGTTTGCCTTGACCGGAGGCAGAAAGGAACCCCCCCCCCCCCCCCCTCCTTACTGATGCCAGGATTCACAGAGCTCCAAAGCAGTGTTGCTGGAACTCGATCGATCCATTGTCAAACCAGCAGAGTTCTTCATGGATGAAATTGTAGTGTACAGAGCTTTCGGAGCCTCATACTATAGGTTTCTTTTTCAAGTGTATTTGAAGGAGATATATTTTTAAGCCTTATACTGATTGGCTTGCAAAGTTATTACGACATCTGGTTGGCCGAGAGACCAACCAGATAAAGGGAAAGCTCAAACTAAAATAAACTTGGGCCAGAAACTAGTGCAACTGTAAAATAAGAAAACCAGTGCTCTAAGGGGGTTAAGCCTAAAGGAAAAATCATGGGGGGATACCGAGCAGACCACCCCACTTAAGGCCCACTGGGGAGGTAAATGCAGGTACCTGCCCAGTGACCACAGTGTGGGTGAACTCTGCTCGGATATGAGAGCACACCAGCACCCAGAACAGAGCCTGGCAGGTAACGGATACCTCTCAGCCAAACGATATATATATAAATAAAACTCAAAAGTGTTTGATTGTTAGTAGATGTGGGGAATCTCATTGGTCTGCCCCCCCCCCCCCCACGCCTCTCATTGGCAGGAGGTACGCTGACATCATGGACACACCTACTCCACTGTGACACACACAGACACACACTCTCATAGCTTCTGAGACTCTCCCTGCGGACTCACCCTACCCCCCTGGGATCACCCCTGCGGACTCACCCACCGACCTTGGTAAAGTCTAACCCACTTTCCAACCCTCTCTCTACCTACGCCCTTTACTACCTCTCCACCGCCTCAATCGTCACACACCTCAATTTCAAACCCTCTCTCCACCTCCTTCAACATCACTCACCATCAATATAACCGCCTCTGCTGTACACCCCCCCTCTTACCCGTCCATGCCACCGCTGTACACCCCTCACAAATCACGACCTCCACTATGCAGACCCCACCACGCCTCCCCGCTTACTGTCCAATGGCCCAGTAATAAGCACGCTGACCGCCTCCGCTGTGCACCACGATTACTGTGTAAAAATGGCCGTTCCCGCCCGCTCCGCTATGACGCTCACCGTCTCCGCTATGCCTCCCCCTGTTACCCCTCAGAAATGCCTTACCTTCACCGGCTTCACACCATTACTGCAATATACCCTTACCACTTCACTGTACACGCTCTTCCCTCCCCTGCTCCTCTTACCTGTCCGACAACACAGCCCGTGCTTGCACTGGACATCTGGCCCCATCATCGCCGGCACCGCTACTGTGACAAAATGGGCGCCTTCCCGGCCAATACGCTATTCTCCCCCCTCCATTGTCCCCCTTCCTTCCCCCCCTTCCCGCAAAAAATTTCGAGCACCGCCTCCACTCTCCACAGAAACCACCAATATCCTCCACTGTGCACACCCCCTCCAGACTTACCCTTCCAAAATGGCCGGCTTCCACCACGCTCCGCTATGCACCCCCACCTGCTCCCCGCTTACTGTCCAATGACCCAGTAATAATTACTGTGTCAAAATGGCCGTGCCCACTACGCTATGACGCTCACTGTCTCCGCTTTCCGCCTCCCCCTGTTACCCCTCAGAAATACCTTACCTTCACCGGCATCACACCATTACTGCAATATACCCTTACCGCTACACTATACACGCTCTTCCCTCCCCTGCTCCTCTTACCCGTCCGACAACCCAGCCCGCAAAATGGCCATATACCACAATAACCGCCTCCGCTATGCCTCCCCCTGTTACCCCTCACACCGGGAAACAAAGCGTTTAAGGGGGTGGGGAGAAATCGGATATGTGAACTGGGGAGAGGAGGCGCTGCTGCTTGCCTCTGAACGGGGGGGGGGGAGGGGAGGCCAGAGCTGTGAAGAGGGGGGGGGGGGAGAGTGGAAGGAGTGGGGAGAGGGGGAGCGACAACCATTACATCCCGGGCAACGCCGGGTCTATCAGCTAGTTGGTGTGTGTGTGTGTGTGTGTGTGTATATATATATATATATATATATATCTATATCCAGCTTGGCTAATGCCAGGAGGCGGTCCCTGGCCCTAGTGTTACTTGAAGGAGAAACCTATGATGTTTTGAATGCTCTGTACACTATCATTTAATCTATTAAGTACTGTAATGTAGGTCTGCTAAAAAGGTATTACAGTCGGCATCAAATCTGTTTGCATGCATATTCTATATCTTTTTTTTTTTCTCTCTTAAATATGGTTTGAAAAAAAAGGGTTTGCGTCGTACAGTAACTCTGGCAGTTGGCTTCTGTATTAATGGTATGGCTAGTAATGGAAACATGATTACTTTTTATAGAAGGAAGACCGTGACATTGTGCCTACTGAAAACACCTGGTTACAAGAAAAACCACTCTGTTGCTAGAAAAGTCTGCAATAACTTGCAAAGTATCAAAAAAAAATTGTGTGCTGATCACGCGCATTTTTAAGTGAAACTTATTTGTCTTTTGTCACAGAAATTGTATTTGTAATGGTGATGTTTTTAATAAAAAATAATTTTTGTGCCAAAGTGCAAAGAAGTTTGACTTGGAACGTGTGTTTTAGCTATTTGCACTTCTATATTTATAGTAACTGAATTAGTTGTGTGTGGTTTGTATGCGAGTCAGTTTGTGTGTGTGTGTGCGCATGTGTCTCTGTGTCCTGCCCCCTCTCTCCTGACTCCCTACCATCCGCGGAGCTGCGGACACAGGGGGGAGTCTCCCCCCCCCCCCTGGCAGAGCTGCGGACAGGGCTGTGAGTTTCCTGCTGCAGTCAGCCTGCTCCTGGTGCCTTGTACTGGAGCAGCCCCCCCTCCTCTTCTCCCCCTCCCCCCCCCAGTTCCCGGCAGTACTGAGACACGGCCGGAGCAGCCCCCACTCTCCCCCTGGCGGAGCTCCGGACACGCAGCCAGTCCCCGTGCTCGTGGTTCACTGGGGGGGAGGGGATGCCGCTAATGAGGTTTCACTTCAAAAACAAAGTTAAACATCTCTAGATTTAAAAATCCTTCCTTCTTAAAAATACCTAGATGTCAATGTCCCAGGTTTTATCTATTACATTTACTCTGACTAATATCAGCAATAATATATGCAAGTTCTTGATTGGAATGTATATATCTGAGTGTTTTTCATAGTTCATTATGAAGTAGTACAGTAAGTGTGTTTCCGTCAGACCCCCATGCTCATGTTTTCAAAGGAAGTGGGGGAGGGGAGATTTAGCAAAGCACTGTCCTTTTCCCCTGAGTGGAATTTGTGAGTGAGGTAATGGGAAGCACGATGTGACCAGGCTCACCTCACAGCACTATAACTGCTGCCTGTACAGGGGAACTATTCTCACTAGCTGCTACCAACTCATGTATACAGCATGGAGCCTCCAGCATAGTCATAGGGACAGTGGCTAATCTGCAAATAGAATGAGGGGTTTACAGACCTTTTTAATTTGAACAGTCCTCTAGTTTGAATGGACAGAGAAAGCGCTGCACCACAAAATAAATGAGTGAAAGAGGGTGAGCTAAACGATTTTATTTCCAAAAATAGAGGATTACACGGACATGTTGCGCTCCACGGAGCTTTATCAAAGTGTAACGAGCCATCCTCCACAGTGGGTTTTTGTATGCTCGGCGAACCCGGAAGCAATTCCGTAATTCGCGCCATACAACTCGGCGTGATAACGTCAAAGCGTCATCACATCAACCCATATTGTTTTAAAACAAAAACAACCCAGAAGGCTTTATTAGACCATAGATAAGTGGTATTCAGAACAGAAAGTGTCCTGCCACGCGTTTCACGCAAATGTTGCGCTTTCTCAAGGAGTAGGTAATCCTTGAGAAAGCACAACATTTGCGTGGGAGGACACTTTCTGTTCTGAATACCACCATGTTCTAATAAAGCCTTTTACTAGTTTTTCACTACCTGGGTTCCCTGTTTTTTTCCTTCGTGGATTTTCTGGATATCTCTTGAGTGCCCTGGAACATTGTCACAGTCTTGCTGTTATTTTGCTTTCGGCGGCACCCGAGGGGGGTGTGGTGGGAGGTGGGGGTGGAGGAGGCTTCTTTGTTGCCACGGATGTGCGGTTTGAATCTCCACAGAGGGCAGGACTCTGAGCCATGGGAGAGGGTCTACACCAGGAGGTAAGAAGGTTTCCTTTGCCTCCATGACACCTCAGTCAGTCCCCTGACAGAGCGAAATAGAATTCATACATTGATGGGATTTTACTTGCGACTGATATCCGGACACAACACTGCAACCTCCAGGACTCTCTACCTTCCCTGACGGAGCTCTCACCATTCCTCCCCCCGGTCCATACTTAACTTCCCTTACCATAATCAGCGCACTCCAGAGCACACGACAGCGCTACTCTGCTTGTATCTTGAACATTTACCTAGTCTACTATGTTACTACTTCACTAATCCGGCAGAACCACACTCTCAGAGGTAGGGAATAGAAAGGGATACAAAGGGCTAAAAAATGCTTTACTAAAGTTAATAAAAAAAATACAAACTTTACTATGATATTGTACAATAGGCTTGCCATCTTGAAACGCCTTATTGTCTAATAGAGCATTTTTCTTCTCTGAAGTTGGGGAACCAAGGAAGTATATCAATATATTTTTGGGACGTTTTGCACAACTGTCGGGTCATGTGACCTGGGGTCACATGGTCTTTATATAGTGCAATATTCTGGCAAAATCTAGTATATATACCTATATGTTTTATAGAGATATATATATCCATATATATATATATATTATATATATATATAATATATATATATATATAATATATATATATATATATATATTATATTTTTATAATATATATATATGTTATATATAGATATAAAATACTATAAGCCGTACCGGTGAACATAGGTATGTTCGGAACTCGAGTCGATGAGTTTGTTTGTGGTATGATTTTTTGAATATATGTCAGCAGTGTTTATTTGAGAATGTCACGGGAGACCAGACTAATACCAGGGATCAATCGCCAACAGAACACGAGTTTATCAAAAATTATTGGAAAATTTATATCCACAACTATACAAAACACACAAACATCACACATGCCAACGGGGGATACCCTGCCATACCGAGTTGGAGAGATTTCTCTGTTCTCACTTCTTGCCCAGTGCCACCAGTACTGGTGCAGGATGAAGCAGCACTGAGTGTGCACTGGCAGTTTCTCCCTGGTCAACAGCCACACCCTCTGTAAGGCTACACTATAGTGCCGGCGATGGTCGTGAAAAAATCAAATAGAGATGACTTCCAGCGATCGCGACCAATCTGGCGCGCGCGCTACTATAAGCGCACGCGACGGGCGGCAATGCATTTGTTTTGCTGTGACGTCAACTGTCCCCGGCACTATATGCTGCGCTTATAGTGCCGGCGATTGTCGCGGCAAAACAAATGCATTGCCGCCGTCGCGTGCGCTTACGTAAAGCGTGGCGCGCCCGCTGCGCGANNTAAGCGCACGCGACGGCGGCAATGCATTTGTTTTGCTGCGACATCGCCGGCACTATAAGCGCAGCATATAGTGCCGGTGACAGTGACGTCACAGCAAAACAAATGCATTGCCGCCGTCGCGTGCGCTTATAGTAAGCGCGGCGGCAATGCATTTGTTTTGCTGTGACGTCACTGTCACCGGCACTATATGCTGCGCTTATAGTGCCGGCGATGTCGCGGCAAAACAAATGCATTGCCGCCGTCGCGTGCGCTTATCGTAAGCGTGGCGCGCCAGCTTGGTCGCGATCGCTGGAACTATAAGCGCAGCCTAACTCTCTGCAGACTCTGTCAACTAGGGTCTCCCTGTGCAAGAAAAAGGTGTAATAAAGGCGCTAAATGCCCTATAAATACTAACACAATCAATTCCAAGTGACTTTGTGTGATAAGCATTAATCACAAGTGAAAATATAAAATAAACAGTGTAAAGACCCCCTGCTTCAACCCTCTGGTGGGGTTGTCTTCACTCTTCCCCAAATAGTATAGAGCTGTACCGCCCACAACGTGACGTAGCTGTGGAAAGAAGCGCCCCCTGTGCTCTACACTTACGCCCTGTGCCTATTGAGACATCGCGGTCGGAAGTGACGACATCACTCCGCGACCGGAAGCGGAGCAGCGTCTCTGCAAGCAGTAGTGGGAACGGGTGACTAAATTTGAGCTCCAGACGGAGGCGATGCGGTGAGAGACGATGGGCTTTCATCCAGGCTATATCACCAAGCTTTTATAGCTACAAGCTGTTTTATTTTAATAATAGATATATATATATATTAATATAAATATTATATAAAATATTATATAATACTGTAAGTTGCATTTTTAATTAATCGATAAAGAATTTTTGCCAGATCTGTGCTATGTGCGTTTTTCTCCCTCTCTCGCGGAGGTATATCCCCTGAGTGACGGAGGCCATTGGTTATCTTTTCATCATCCGTTCATTGATCTACACTGCCTGAAAAACTCTTATCTCTTGTGAGTAAGGCCTCGGCCATGGTTACTCCTGGCATGCGGAGGCGCGCTGAGGCTGAGGGAAAGCGGGTGCTTTCCCTGGCCTTAGACAGCGCGCCGTCCGGGGGCGTGTTGGCGGGCGGGCCAGTGACGTCACGGAGCTGGTTCGCCCTCATTGGGTGAACCGCTCACGTGACCGGCCCTGCGCTCCGGTAAGCGCAAAGATTTTAAATTTCCCCAAGACCTACGCTTCCGCGCGCTTGCGGAAGCGTAGGCGAGCCCCTACTAAAGCCGCTCTCATTGCCGCTGTAGGGGCTCAGTGCCGAGCGGAAGCGCGCCTCCGCCCGCAAGCACTAAACATGGACGCGGCCTAAGATAGACATAGGAGCCAAGATTGAATAGGGATTATTCCCAGCACTGTACCTACATCTGCACTTAAGAGTTTCTCTTTTTATGTTTTTTACCTTATGCTCCCCCTGGATCGTGTGATACAAGTTCTACTAGGGTCTCCCTTCCAACATTTTTAAACACTTAAAACATAATATTGCAACACTCAGGGCCAGGCGCTGCCTACATGGTTTGGTGTGGTGTGTGTGTGTGTGTGTGTGTGTGTTGTGTGTGTGTGTGTGTGTGTGTGTGTGTATATAAATATATTATCTTTTTTTTGTTCCACACCTCAGGAATCAGGGGTTAATGTGTTTGCAGAAGAATTGTTGCAACTTGCTGTGACTTTCCCTGTTATGTTGCAAATGTTATGTTGCAGTCCTACCCACATTTCAAGGCCTGGGCATGTAGGCAGCGCCTGCCCTGATGTTTGCAATATTATTTTTTAAGTGTTTAAAAATGTTGGAAGGGAGACCCATAGAACTTTATCACACGATCCAGGGGGAGCATAAGGTAAAAAACATAAAAAGAAAACTCTTAAGTGCAGATGTAGGTACAGTGCTGGGAAAATACCCCTATTCAATCTTGGCTCCTATTGTCAATCTTAGGCCGCGTCCATGTTTAGTGCTTGCGGGCGGAGGCGCTGCTTCGCTCGGCACTGAGCCCTCACAGCGCAATGAGAGCGGCTTTAGTAGGGGCTCGCCTACGTTTCCTGCAAGCGCGCGGAAGCGTAGGTCTTGGGGAAATTTAAAATCTTTGCGCTTACCGGAGCGCAGGGCCGGTCACGTGAGCGGTTCCACAATGAGGGCGAACCAGCTCCGTGACGTCACTGGCCCGCCCGCCACACGCACCCCCGGACGGCGCGCTGTCTAAGGCCAGGGAAAGCACACCGCTTTCCCTCAGCCTCAGCGCGCCCTCCGCATGCCAGGAGTAACCATGGCCGAGGCCTTACTCAAAGAGATAAGAGTTTTTCAGGCAGTGTAGATCAATGAACGGATGATGAAAAGATACCATGGCCTCCGTCACTCAGGGGATATCCCTCCCGAGAGAGGAGAAAACGCACATAGCACAGATCTGGCAAAAATGCTTTATCGATTAATTTAAAAAATGCAACTTACAGTATATATAATATTATAAATATTTATATTAATATATATATATATCTATTAATTAAAAATAAACAGCTTGTAGCTATAAAAGCTTGGTGATATAGCCTGGATGAAAGCCCATCGTCTCTCACCCGCATCGCCTCCGTCTGGAGCTCAAATTTAGTCACCCGTTCCCACTACTGCTTGCAGAGACGCTGCTCCGCTTCCGGTCGCGGAGTGATGTCGTCACTTCCGACCGCGATGTCTCAATAGGCACAGGGCGTAAGTGTAGAGCACAGGGGGCGCTTCTTTCCACAGCTACGTCACGTTGTGGGCGGTACAGCTCTACTTATTTGGGGAAGAGTGAAGACAACCCCACCGAGGGTTGAAGCAGGGGGTCTTTACACTGTTTATTTATATTTCCACTTGTGATTAATGCTTATCACCACAAGTCACTTGGAATTGATTGTGTTTGTATTTATAGGGCATTTAGCGCCTTTATTACACCTTTTTCTTGCACAGGGAGACCCTAGTTGACAGAGTCTGCAAGAGTTAGGCTGCGCTTATAGTTCCACCACGATCGCGACCAAGCTGCGCGCCCACGCTTACATAGCGCACGCGACGGCGGCAATGCATTTGTTTTGCCGCGACAAACAGTGCCGGACTATAAGCGCAGCATATAGTGCCTGTCATCGTCTACTTCCCCGTCCCTTCTCCCCGCCCCTCCGCTCGCGTGCCGCTCTTATAGTAACGCGCGGCGCGCCAGATTTGGTCGCGATCGCTGGAAGTCATCTCTATTTGATTTTTCCACACCATCGCCGGCACTATAAGTGTAGCCTTACAGAGTGTGGCTGTGACCAGGGAGAAACTGCAGTGACCCCTCAGAGTGCTGACACACACACACACACAATACCAATGTATTACTGACAGCCGACTTAACCATATTTACCCCTACCGCCACAAGGAACAAAACATATTTGCTTAGCAAATGCACAGTATGGGCCGTGTCATTTTATGTTATAGTACTGGACAAAAGGCCAATGTTTTTATAAAGTATTTGAAATAAATAAAGTATCTCATGCGATTGTTCAGGTTTTCGTATGAAGCATTCACTGTAGAACTCCTTACTGTTATAGTAACCGCAGATACTATGCAAATACTATCGCCAGCTCTCCTGAAGAAACAGTGCTTGAATTAACCATGCCATGTCGCCGCTGTAAGATTGACGAAGTTTTGCCTAACATGTTGCAAAAATGTTGTTACACAGAAGGACAAGGATCTTTCATGTATGACATTTTTAAACATAACAGAAATGTTCCTGTGGCTGATTTCTCACCTAACATAATTGTGTGTGTGTGTGTGTGAGCGATATCTGACACGTGCTTGAAGAATTATTTGCGTCTGCCTTTACCTCCTTAGCGTAATTTTCTCTGGTGAGGAAAAAAAAAAATTGACACGACACATCAAAATCGGTTTTATACATTGCCACACTAAGTTGCATGGATTTATGATTTTTCTGTGTCACTTTCACCGAAAAATTGCTTTTAGTGAAGCTTTTATATTTGGGCTCCCATGACCGAGAGTATAGACCATTATAAGTCCTATAATTTGAGATACATGTGAGGCAAGAAAGACTGGAAAACCTAGCAATCTATTACGTTTCCCTTGCAGATGTAACGCGTCAGACGATCTGCCAGGATCGTTTGTGTTTTATTTTAATTTAATAAACCTTTCATTTTGGTTCCTGTCTACATCAGTTTATTGGCAAGTTGTGCACCGGTTTTTTTCCACGATCTTTGTAACCCTTACAGATGTACCCAACGCTATTGCCACCAGTGGTGTGCTTCCCCATGTGGAATGGAACGATAGCCTTGCCCCTCTCGCTGAATCAGAACAATGGCCTGCTTCACCCTCTGAAACTTTGTGTATGTCCTGCTTCAGCGCACCACGGGTTGTTATAACTTTGGCTACATCTATATGCTAATGTTTTGTATTATGGGTGAGATATATAGAGAGCTCTCGTTGGAATTCCAAGCTTAAGGAACGAGAGACATCTTTCAGCATGTTGCCTGCAGATCAAACAACCCTATGTAGCTGCACAGAAAGTAGAGACTGGACATGAAAGAATGTAGCAATGTGTTGAATAGACAGCAAAGGATCTTGGAAGACTTCCAAGTTGAGCAGGGTCAACCTTTTTTTTAAAGCTCATATTCAAGGTACACATCTGAAAATGAATATAATGCGGTGTATTGTCAGCATACAGTGAAGACCTGTAAGGATTGAAATGTTCTCTATGCTAAAATGTCATCTATGAAGAACTCTTTTGTTGGTCCATTAAAAGGTATCCCAACCTATATGGTCTACTAGTACTACTGCAATATAAAGCAGTATATAAATAAATAAGTATATCTAAATGTGCAATTCTCATTTCTAGTTCTAAGTTTGCCATAAAATGAGGTATAGGTGCCCTCCTATAATTTTCAATGTTGGCCTTTACCTTGTACTTCATTAAGGCCCCCTCTATTCAATATGCTGTATGGCCACTTCCCACTGCTTTTAAAAGAGATAAAACTACAGGCATACCCCACATTAACGTACGCATTGGGACCGGAGCATGTATGTAAAGCGAAAATGTACTTAAAGTGAAGCACTACCTTTTTCCCACTTATCGATGCATGTACTGTACTGCAATCGTCATATACGTGCATAACTGATGTAAATAACGCTGTAACAGGCTCTATAGTCTCCCTGCTTGCGCACAGCTTCGGTACAGGTAGGGAGCCGGTATTGCTGTTCAGGACGTGATGACAGGCGCATGCGCGAGCTGCCGTTTGCCTATTGGGTGATATGATCTTACTCGCGAGTGTACTTAAAGTGAGTGTCCTTAAACCGGGGTGTGCCTGTACATTGAAATTAATTGGACTAAAATCTTCATCAGCACTGGGAAGAAGCTTTTTTAGCATATTAAATATGTGCCATTGACTTGTAGATCCCAGAGTGTTGGACTGCCAACACAAAACATCTGTCATGCCTTACTCCCATACTCACCCCCCCTTTGTAAACCATTCTGTCTCAGCTGTGCTTATGCCCAATATGATTTATCTGTGGGCTGTATGGTTACTGCATTGTTGAACAATCGCAACCTTGTAACATACAAAGTCATGTTTGTATCAAGGATAATGAGCATTGTTTGAGATTGCACAGCGAGGAACAGAGAGATTGTTAAGTATTCTGCTGACCATGTGTAGATTGTAGTTTCAAAGCCCTTACTCCTCCCCCCCCCCCAAAATAATAATAATAATAATTTAAAAAAATATATATATATATTATATATATCTTAATGCTGATGAAGACTGTTCCTGTCAAGACTTCAGGTGCAGGTAGGACCTCAGTGGCTGGAATAGCAGGGGGCAGACAAGGCGTAGTCTGGTTCACAGGCAAGGGTCCAAGGCAGGCGTCAATATTCGTAGTCAGAGACACAAGTAAGAGTTGACAGCAGGGAATCCACAGGGACAGAGGCTAGAGCAGGGCAAGGAACAGACTGGGACAAGTCTAGTTGCAGGCAAGGGCCTTTATTGAAAGGGACAGGACAAATAGAGGCACCGGGGTTCAGGCAGAGGAACAGGAAACTATAAAGACAGGAGAACCCAAGAGGAGACAGACCGAGTAACTCCGAGCAGACAAACAGCAGCACACTCAGTGGACAGACAAAAGAACTGTGGCTGGGTGCAGGACGTCCAGGAAGATCGTGACACTCCTTTCCTTACACTGGCAACTTGTGATTAGCACTGTCATTAGACAGCTCAGGGAGTGGAAAGAAGCTTCAATCCACACCAGCAACATCTCCGCTTCCTTGGCGAGGGAGAGCAGGCGGTTGGGGCCCCGTGGCTGAAGTTCCCGAGAGCCGCATGCTGCGTGCCAATAATGTAAATGCTCAACCCCAGAAAAGTGGACACCAGGAACACTGTGTAAACAACCCCATACAGTAGCTTTTTTTTGTAGGTCATTGAACACCACTTTCTGTAAAGGATTCCTGAAGCCCTGTTGCCTGCTTGTTTTGTAAACCTGCACTGCTGTAGTGTGATGATGGGTTGTGGTTCCCCATATTTACATTATAAAGAACAAGTCGTGAACCACGATCACAAATATTTGGTAGTGTTCACTTTGGTGTTAAATGGCACTCAGCTTAGTCGACTATACAGATGTTCATATCCAAGTTACAGGTGTAATTTAAACATATATTTAAAGTGTTTTGTTTACTGGATCTGCTAATTAGATGTTTCTTTTTAAGTGTGAAAGTTGCTTATGAAGTAATTTTTCTGTGAATTTCCAAAATATATTTTCATTTTTCTCTTCATTTTTGCATTTCAGTCCAATGAGCAAGACTATTTAAAGGATACAGTTTGTTCATGTTTTGGTTTCCCTAAAAACAAACATGCTGCAATTTCTGCATGTTATTTTGTGTATATATATACCGGTACCCCGGAACGCATACAGTACTTGGTAAACGTATATCTTACACTCTCAACCTTTTTTATGTCTGCATATTCATTAAATGTTTTTAAATTGCTCCATTGCCCTAACCTCTAATAACCAGCAGTGGTAAAAATACAATATTTACTTATCTATTATCTAGCAAGGACCAGGGCAAAGTAGTGGGTCACCGTCACATATAAATGATGAACCACTCAATGTTATTTATTTTGTGGTTCTGTTCTCAAAGCAGATTAAGGGCCTCATGCAGAGAGCAGCGCTATTTACAATCTCGCCATTTTCCGGAGAAAATCGCGCAAAAAACAGCTGAAAATGGCGAGGTAGGAAAAACGTACCATTTTTTTTTTCTATTTGAAAATCTCGCCGCGCGGCTGGCGAGAAACTACATCTCGCCAGTCTGAAAAATATCCGAATTCAGAAAGGCGCGCTCGCCATCTAGCGGCTGTTTTTGGCGCGATTTTCTTCAATTTTCTCCGCCAACTAAAGTTGGCAAGAAGCAGGAGGTCGCCGGCTATAGGGAAAAAAAATGCGCGATTTTGTTTTCTTCCCTTTCAGCTGCGCGCATCTCCTCATTTACAATTCTCCACATGCAGTAATGCTAAAAATAGCGGATTTCGCCCATTTCTGCATATGGAGAATAAAACTCTCCATTAAACCTACTTTTTATTCCCCTCTCCAATTTTAAATAGCGCTGCTCTCTGCATGAGGCCCTAAGCGTCCAGTGAAAGGGAGTGTATGAGTCTATGAATAAACCATCAACACATTAAACAAAGTAATGTTACTAGCTCCTTTTTTAGCATTGAATGGTTACAATGGCACTGGCTCTTTTCTACATAATTCAGGATATTAAATGCCTGTTTAGTTTAGATCTTATTTGAGCAAATGAAATGAATCCCAAGACTAAATTGGGATACATCAGCAGAAAGATCATTCAAATGTAATCTTTGATTTCATTTCTTGTAAAACTTTTAAATAACCTCCAAAATCCTCACTTAAATTTCCTTCCAAAGGTATTGTCAATTAAATTAATTATCATCCACTACAAAAGAGTAGCAGGATGCCTTCAAATATTCCGAACATTCAGTAACCCAGTCTACCATTCTTGGTAGCACTTCCTCCTGAGATTTGTGTGTGTGTGTGTGTGTGTGTGTGTTGCACTCCAGGGTCAGAGGAAGGTCAGAGCAGACAAAACGGTGTTTCAAAGCTCTAGAACTGGGAAGGTGTATGGAAAAGAGAACCAGCATTTTGATCCCATTATAGGATCACGCTGATGATGAACCAATGATGGGACTCCATTTCCAAGTTATGATGCCTTAATGCGATTTTATCTTTTCTATACAAAGTACTCACACTTGCATATGCACTTGCCTTCCTAATGTATGCTCTCCCAACATACCACTTAGATTATAAGATTTTAAGGGCAGGTCCTCCTTTTCCTATTGTTTACTTTTTTTTGTTTGAAGCACTTCCCATTTAGCATTGTGTTCTACTTTTGTATTATTGCGCCTTGTTACTACAGTACTGCAGAGCGCTATGTACAGTACATGGAGGGAGAGATGCACTGTAGTTTTTAACAATGTAGTGCACTTTGCTTTCTTAAGTGATGCTATTTATTAGCTAAGCACATACTGCAAAAAAGTGTTAAAATTATTTTTATGACCAGGACATTAATACTCCCTTTAATCCATGCAGGATCCTAGAATGATGCTCTTGGCTAAAACTTGACTATGCAATACTGTATGTTGCAGGATCGTTTGGCTGTGAATGGGTGATGTGGTTAATAGTATAGAAATACATACAAGTACATCAAAGTTATCTCAAAACAGATACTTTTTGTCGAACTTCATCGTTAACAGAATTCTGTACAGAGACTGGACCATTAAAAAAAAAAAATATGAGCCTGCTTGCACTTTTCTATCGGGGCATGGGAGACTAATGATTTGTTTTGCTTCTGAAAAGAAAATTGGCAGGCTTCTCCCTGAGGAGGTGCAGAGGCTCCAGTACGACAGCTTATTCCATTTATGGAACGCTGCTGGCAGAGATACCTCACGTCCCTTGATGTCTCCCAGGAATCCACCGCACAGGCTGAAGTCTGCATCGCAGAATAAAACTAATTCTGTCACTTAATGTTGGTATCAAGCGTTACACCTTACCCGAATGTTCATCTCGGATTGTGGCTTGCCAGAACTGCCAACCATTATTAGATAGATAATGAATCTGCAGTCATTTCCAGAAACAACCCATATGGCATCAGTATGCTGTAAATACATCTTCTCCTTGCCAGGCAATAATTAAGAAACCTATTCAGTTGAATGTGACGTCACTTTTCTCTGACAAGAAGACTGCAGCCCTTATTCTATTTCCTGTGAAGTAGTATCATATGTATATATTTATATAGTGCAACTGTCAGTCAGTGTGTGTGGGGGTCTGGGGGGGTCAGTCAGTGTGTGGGGGGGTCCGTCAGTGTGTGTGGGGTCCGGGGGGGTCCGCGCGGGTTGCACCCGGGTTTTTGTACCACCGCTTCCTGGGGGGCCCGCAAACGCCCGCGTCACTGGAGGGCTGAATGGCGCCGCTGCCAGCCGCTTCTGCGCATGTGTGGCATCCTTCAGCGGCGCCATCACAACTGCGCATGTGCGGCATGGCAGCGGTAGTGGAAGTTAGGCGGGCCCATGTGTGACTGAGTCTGTAGCTGGGAGGTCCCATTCGGGTTAGGAAAGGGGGGGGGGGGGGCTGTCCCGGTCGGGCGGTCTCTGCTGTCCCGGGCAGCAGACGGGGAACGGCAACACATGTCAACAGCTGATGTCAACAGCCGCGGCAGCGGGCGGGGAACGGCGCCGCTGCCAACGCTTCTGCGCATGCGTGGCTTTCCTCCTGTCCCCATGACTACTGAGCATGCGCGGCTTGGCAGTGGATGTGCGGGGGGAATGGCGGCCGTTAGGAGCGGCGCCGGCGGCTATCGCCGCCGCCGCCGCATATGTCATCGGCCATGTGGGGGGAGCAGCGGCAGTTAGGATCTGATTTGTGGAGCGGGTGTGATGTCAGTGTTGGGGTTGGGCTGATGACTCTACCACCCCAGACCCCCACCACCACTGAGACCCCCCAAAGACCCACACACACTGGACGACCCCCCGCGCCCCGACACACACTGCTGCCCCCCCCAACACACTGACTGACCCACCCCAGACCCCCCACACACACTGACTGACCCCCCCAGACCCCCACAACCACTGACTGACCCCCGACCACCCCCACACACAACTTACTACCCCCCAGACCCCCAAACACACTGACTGACCACCCCCAGACCCCCACACCACGATACTGACCCCCCCAGACCCACACACACTGACTGTAAACCCCCCAGACCCCACACACACTGACTGCCCCCCCCCAGAAACCCCACCACACTGACTGACCCCCCCAGACCCCCACACACACACTGACTGACAGTTGCACTATATAAATATATACATTATACACTTCACAGGAATAAATAAGGGCTGCAGTCTTCTTGTCAGAGAAAAGTGACGTCACATTCAACTGAATAGGTTCTTAATTATTGCCTGGCAAGGAGAAGATGTATTACAGCATACTGATGCCATATGGTGTTGTTTCTGAAATGACTGCAGATTCATTATCTATCTAATAATGGTTGGCATGTTCTGGCAAGCCACAATCCGAGATGAAACATTCGGGTAAGGTGTAACGCTTGATACCAACATTAAGTGACAGAATTAGTTTAATTCTGCATGCAACTTCAGCCTGTGCGGTGGATTCCTGGGAGACATCAAGGGACGTGAGGTATCTCTGCCAGCAGCGTCTCCATAAATGGAATAAGCTGTCTACGTAGCCTCTGCACTCCTCAGGGAGAGCCTGCCAATTTTCTTTTCAGAAGCAAAACAAATCTTAGTCTCCCATGCCCCGATAGAAAAGTGCAGCAGCTCAATTTTTTTTTTTTAATGGTCCAGTCTCTGTACAGAATTCTGTTAACGATGAAGTTCGACAAAAAGTATCTGTTTTTGAGATAACTTTGATGTACTTGTATGTATTCTATCCTATTAAACCACATCACCCTTCACAGCCAACGATCCTGCAACATACAGTATTGCATAGTCAAGTTTTGCCAAGAGCATCATTCTAGGATCCTGCATGGATTAAAGGGAGTATTAATGTCCTGGTCAATAAAAAATATTTAAACACTTTTTTGCAGTATGTGCTTAGCTAATAATAGCATCACTTAAGAAAGCAAGTGCCTACATTGTTAAAACTACAGTGCATCTCTCCCTCCATGTACTGTACATAGCGCTCTGCAGTACTGTAGTAACAAGGCGCAATATACAAAAGTAGAACACAATGCTAAATGGGAAGTGCTTCAAACAAAAAAAAGTAACAATAGGAAAAGGAGGACCTGCCCTTAAAATCTTATATCTAAGTGGTATGTTGGGAGAGCATACATTAGGAAGGCAAGTGCATATGCAAGTGTGAGTACTTTGTATAGAAAAGATAAATCGCATTAAGGCATCATAACTTTGGAAATGGAGTCCCATCATTGGTTCATCATCAGCGTAATCCTATAATGGGATCAAAATGCTGGTTCTCTTTTCCATACACCTTCCCAGTTCTAGGCTTTGAAACACCGTTTTGTTGCTGCTCTGACCTTCCTCTGACCCTGGAGTGCAACACACACACACACACACAACACACAAATCTCAGAGGAAGTGCTACCAAGAATGGTAGACTGGGTGTTACGTGAATGTTCGGATATTTGAAGGCATCCTGCTACTCTTTGTATTGGATGATAATTATTAATTGACATACCTTTGGAAGGAAATTTAAGTGAGGTTTTGGAGGTTTTTAAAAGTTTTACAAGAAATGAAATCAAGATTACATTTGAATGATCTTTCTGCTGATGTATCCCAATTTAGTCTTGGGATATCATTCATTTGCTCAAATAAGATCTAAACTAAACAGGCATTTAATATCCTGAATTATGTAAAAAAGAGCCAGTGCCATTGTAACCATTCAATGCTAAAAAAGGAGCTAGTAACATTACTTTGTTTAATGTGTTGATGTTTATTCATAACTCATACACTCCCTTTCACTGTACGCTTAGGCCTCATGCAGAGAGCAGCGCTATTTAATTAATTGGAGAGGGGAATAAAAATTAGTTTAATGGAGAGTTTTATTCTCTCATATGCAGAAATGGGCGAAATCCGCTATTTTTAGCATTACTGCATGTGGAGAATTGTAAATGAGGAGATGCGCGCAGCTGAAAGGGAAGAAAACAAAATCGCGCATTTTTTTTCCCTATAGCCGCGACCTCCTGCTTCTTGCCAACTTTAGTTGGCGGAGAAAATTGAAGAAATCGCGCCAAAAACAGCCGCTAGATGGCGAGCGCCCTTTCTGAATTCGGATATTTTCAGACTGGCGAGATGTAGTTTTCGCCAGCCGCGCGGCGAGATTTTTCAAATGAAAAAAAAATGGTACGTTTTCCTACCTCGCCATTTTCAGCTTTTTTTTGCGCGATTTTCTCCGGAAAATGGCGATGATTGTAAATTAGCGCTGCTCTCTGCATGAGGCCCTTAATCTGCTTTGAGAACAGAACCACAAAATAAAATAACTTGAGTGGTTCAATCATTTATATGTGACGGTGACCCCTACTTTGCCCTGGTCCTTGCTAATAATAGATAAGTAATATTGTATTTTAACCACTGCTGGTTATTAGAGGTTAGGGCATGGAGCAATTTAAAAACATTTAATATATGCAGACATAAAAAGGTTGAGAGTGTAAGATATACGTTTACCAAGTACTGTATGGCGTTCCGGGTACCGGTAATATATATACACAAAATAACATGCAGAATTGCAGCATGTTTGTTTTTAGGGAAACCAAAACATGAACAAACTGTATCCTTTAAATGTCTTGCTCATTGGCCTGAAATGCAAAAATGAAGAGAAAAATGAAAATTATTTTGGAAATTCACAGAAAAATTACTTCATAAGCAACTTTCACCACTTAAAAAGAAACATCTAATTAGCAGATCCAGTAAACAAAACACTTTAATATATGTTTTAAATTACACCTGTAACTTGGATATGACATCTGTATAGTCGACTAAGCTGAGTGCCATTTAACACCAAGTGAACACTACCAATATTTGTGATCGTGGTTCACAGACTTGTTCTTTATAATGTAATATGGGAACCACAACCATCATCACACTACAGCAGTGCAGGTTTACAAAACAGCAGGCAACAGGGCTTCAGGAATCCTTTACAAAAGTGGTGTTCAATGACCTACAAAAAAAAGCTACTGTATGGGGTTGTTTACACAGTGTTCCTGGTGTCCACTTTTCTGGGTTGAGCATTTACATTATTGGCAGCGCAGCATGCGCTCCGGGAAACTTCCAGCCACGGGGCCCCAACCGCCTGCTCTCCCTCCCCTGCCAAGGAGCGAGATGGTTGCTGGTGTGGATTGAAGCTTCTTTCCACCCCTGAGCTGTCTAATGACAGTGCTAATCACAAGTTGCCAGTGTAAGGAAAGGAGTTCACGATCTCCTGGACGTCCTGCACCCAGCCACAGTTCTTTGTCTGTCCTGAGTGTGCTGCTGTTTGTCTGCTCGGAGTTACTCGGTCTGTCTCCTCTTGGGTTCTCCTGTCTTTATAGTTTCCGGTTCCTCTGCCTGAACCCCGTGCCTCTATTTGTCCTGTCCCTTTCAATAAAGGCCTTGCCTGCACTAGACTTGTCCCAGTCTGTTCCTTGCCCTGCTCTAGCCTCTGTCCCTGTGGATTCCCTGCTGTCAACTCTTACTTGTGTCTCTGACACGAATATTGACGCCTGCCTTGGACCCTGCCTGTGAACCAGACTACGCCTTGTCTGCCCCCTGCTATTCCCAGCCACTGAGGTCCTACCTGCACCTGAAGTCTTGACAGGACAGTCTTCATCAGCATTAAGATATATATAATATATATATATATTTTTTTAAATTATTATTATTATTTTTTGGGGGGGGGGAGGAGTAAGGGCTTTGAAACTACAATCTACACATGGTCAGCAGAATACTTAACAATCTCTCTGTTCCTCGCTGTGCAATCTCAAACACAATGCTCATTATCCTTGATACAACCATGACTTTGTATGTTACAAGGTTGCGATTGTTCAACAATGCAGTAACCATACAGCCCACAGATAAATCATATTGGGCATAAGCACAGCTGAGACAGAATGGTTTACAAAGGGGGGTGAGTATGGAGTAAGGCATGACAGATGTTTTGTGTTGGCAGTCCAACACTCTGGGATCTACAAGTCAATGGCACATATTTAATATGCTAAAAAAGCTCTTCCCAGTGCTGATGAAGATTTTAGTCCAATTATTTCAATGTAGGCACACCGCCGGTTTAAGGACACTCACTTTAAGTACACTCGCGAGTAAGATCATATCACCCAATAGGCAAACGGCAGCTCCGCATGCGCCTGTCATCACACGTCCTGAACAGCAATACCGGCTCCCTACCTGTACCAGCTGTGCGCAAGCAGGGAGACTATAGAGCCTGTTACAAGCAGCTTATTTACATCAGTTATGCACGTATATGACGATTGCAGTAAGTACATGCATCGATATGGGAAAAAGTAGTGCTTCACTTTAGTACATTTCGCTTTACATACATGCTCCGGTCCCAATGCGTACGTTAATGTGGGGTATGCCTGTAGTTTTATCTCTTTTAAAAGCAGGGGAAGTGGCCATACAGCATATTGAATAGAGGGGCCTTAATGAAGTACAGGTAAAGGCACAACATTGAAAATTATAGGGCACCTATACCTCATTTTATGGCAACTTAGAACTAGAAATGGAGAATTGCACATTTGATATACTTATTTATTATATACTGCTTTATTTGCAGTAGTACTAGTAGACCATATAGGTTGGTACCTTTTAATGGACCAACAAAAAGAGTTCTTCATAGATGACATTTGTTAGCATAGAGAACATTCAATCCTTACAGGTCTTCACTGTATGCTGACAATACACCGCTTATAATTCATTTTCAGATGTGTACCTTGAATATGAGCTTTAAAAAAAGGTTGACCCTGCTCAACTTGGAAGTCTTTTCCAAGATCCTTTGCTGTCTATTCCACCACATTGCTACATTCTTTCATGTCCGTCTCTCTACTTTCGTGTGCAGCTACTCGGGTTGTTTTGATCTGCAGCAACATGCTGAAAGATGTCTCTCGTCTTCCTTAGCTTGGAATTCCAACGAGAGCTCTCTATATATCTCACCCATAATCAAAACATTAGCATATAGTGTAGCCAAAGTTTATAACAACCCGTGGTGCGCTGAAGCAGACATATACACAAAGTTTCAGAGGGTGAAGCAGGCCATTGTTCTGATTCAGCGAGAGGGCAAGGCTATCGTTCCATTCCACATGGGGAAGCACACCACTGGTGGCAATAGCGTTGGGTACAAATCTGTAAGGTTTAACAAAGATCGTGGAAAAAAACCGTGCACAACTTGCCAATAAACTGAGTAGACAGGAACCAAATGAAAGTTTTATTAAATTAAAATAAACAACAACGATCCTGGCAGATCGTCTGACGCGTTACATCTGCAAGGGAAACTAATAGATTGCTAGGTTTTCCAGTCTTTCTTTCCCTCACATGTATCTCAAATTATAGGACTTATAATGGTCTATACTCTCCGTCATGGGAGCCAAATATAAAAGCTTCACTAAAAGCAATTTTTTCGGTGAAAGTGACACAGAAAAATCATAAATCCATGCAACTTAGTGGGGCAATTGTATAAAACCGATTTTGATGTGTCGTGTCAATTTTTTTTTTTCCTCACCAGAGAAAATTACGCTAAGGAGGTAAGGCAGACGCAAATAATTCTTCAAGCACGTGTCAGATATCGCCACCACACACACACACCACATTATGTTAGGTAGAAATCAGCCAC
Organism: Ascaphus truei; assembly: GCA_036426205.1. Lineage (NCBI taxonomy): Eukaryota > Metazoa > Chordata > Amphibia > Anura > Ascaphidae > Ascaphus > Ascaphus truei. The sequence continues at coordinate 6,502 of WSYH01002606.1, read as the reverse complement.
AGGAACATTCTGTTATGTTTAAAAAATGTCATACATAAGATCCTTGTCCTTTCTGTGTAACAACATTTTTGCAACTTAGGCTAAACTTAGGCAAAACTTCTCGTCAATCTTACAGCGGCGACATGGCATGTTAATTCCAAAGCATACAACATTTTTACAGCTGTTTTTCTTCAGGAGATTGAAGCTGCGATAGTATTTCGCTTGCATAGTATCTGTGTGTGTGGGGGTCTGGGGGGGTCAGTCAGTGTGTGTGGGGGTCTAGGGGGGTCAGTCAGTGTGTGTGGGGGTCTGGGGGGGTCAGTCAGTGTGTGTGGGGGTCTGGGGGGGTCAGTCAGTGTGTGGGGTGGTCCGTCAGTGTGTGGGGGGTCCGGGGGGGGGGTCCGCGCGGGTTGCGCCCGGGTTTTTGTACCACCGCTTCCTGGGGGGCCCACAAACGCCCGCGTCACTGGAGGGCTGAATGGCGCCGCTGCCAGCCGCTTCTGCGCATGTGTGGCGTCCTTCAGCGGCGCCATCACAACTGCGCATGTGCGGCATGACAGCGGTAGTGGAAGTTAGGCGGGCCCATGTGTGACTGAGTCTGTAGCTGGGAGGTCCCATTCGGGTTAGGAAGGGGGGGGGGGGCTGTCCCGGTCGGGCGGTCTCTGCTGTCCCGGGCAGCAGACGGGGAACGGCAACACATGTCAACAGCTGATGTCAACAGCCGCGGCAGCGGGCGGGGAACGGCGCCGCTGCCAACGCTTCTGCGCATGCGTGGCTTTCCTCCAGTCCCCATGACTACTGAGCATGCGCGGCTTGGCAGTGGATGTGCGGGGGGAATGGCGGCCGTTAGGAGCGGCGCCGGCGGCTATCGCCGCCGCCGCCGCATATGTCATCGGCCATGTGGGGGGAGCAGCGGCAGTTAGGATCTGATTTGTGGAGCGGGTGTGATGTCAGTGTTGGGGTTGGGCTGAGCCAGAACACAGCCCGGCCTCAACTGCCAGCACTGACGTCACATCCGTTTCATTTCTGTCTCCACAATCCATTTTTGCCCCAGTTCGAATGAGGTGCCACTAAGGAAGTTTCACTTCAAAAATAAAACCAGACGTACCACACACAAGCAGAATTTTTAGTTTAAACCCAGTTTGGGCATTCAGATTATTTTATTGCGGTAGTGATTGACACGGCACACAACTTTATTAGAGTAACTGTGTGTCAACTTTCTTTTCTTTGAACCACTCGTGGACAATGATTGGAGTCCACTAGAAACCCACAAGCACCTTGGATGAATAATCTCTTGATTTAGAGAAAGTGTGCCCTGAATGTGCACCTGTTCATCAAGTATTAAAGTAAATATTGGAAGAACAACCTTGCCCTGAATAGTTTTAACTCCTACATACTGTAAAACTCCCACAAGAGAAGGAATGTAGTGCAAGAGACGTTTCATATCTTATTGATACCTGCGGTGTAATAAGATACACTTTCAGGCAGCCTGCAAACAAAGGACCACCCCAATTATTTACTGTATACTACAGATTTTTTTTTTAAATTATTATTATATGATGCATTTGTAAATTATACTCAAGGGAATATTGGGTATAATGGAGGAAAAAAGGTTCGCCAGCACGTGTGTGTGTGTGTTTGTGTGTGTGTGTGTGTGTGTGTGTGTGTACAGCATGCACACACACATGCAACACCTTCATTTATGTTGTATGACATTTTTCTCAATGATATGTTTTAATGGCTTTTAAAAATGTGGAGTTGTAAATCCAGCTCAAAGTAGCTGCAATAGTTTAGTAGTTGCAGTGAACAAAGCTCTGATTTATAAATCAGGTTTTAAAAAATGTACACAGATGGCCACCAAACTAATTTTAGATCAACATTTTAATAGAAAAGTATTGTTTTTTCACAACAAAAAAGCACATTGGGTTTAAAAGGGGGGGGGGAACAGATGGTGAGGGGGAAGGTGGTGCCCAGATGAGCAGTAGCAAGTGAGAAAGGCATGAGTAGTAGAGATGAGGGTACAGAAACAAGACAGTCATGAGCATAGGAAGAGGATGGCAGGGACATATGTGTGGGGGGGGAGGGTTTAGGGAGGGGGAAATGAGAGGCCAATGAATGTTGAGCCTTGAAAGAGAGGATGACCATTTTCCATTTAATGCCACATTTTATTAGGAAGCCAGCAAAGGAGGTTGAGAGACTGATACAGACACAGATCTCTTTGACCGTCAGAATGTATTCAACACTTTGCTGCTACAATCAACTAAGTTAAAGCATAGAGAGTGTGAAACTGTCACACCAGTTTGCGAAACGGGCGAATTTGAGTTTCAGTACGTGAAGGTTTTTATCAACATTCACAATGTAAAGATCTAAATGCTAAGCTAATTACTGAAACTTCTATTGAGAAAGGTGCCCTCCTGCAAATTTGCTTGAATTTATCTACTGTAAGTATCGTAAATAGTTACATAGCAGATGAGATTGAAAAAATACATATGTCAATCAAGTTCAACCCATGCTTAATTTAGATGACAGAAACTTTATCCTATATCCGTACTTACAGTACTGTATATTGATCCAGAGGAAGGCAAACAAAAACCCCATTGACATATCATCCAATGTTATCTAAGGGAGGAAATAAATTCCTTCCTGACTCCAATAATTGGCAATTGGATTACTCCCTGGATCAACATCCTCCCCATTTCTACTTATTAGGTATATCCCTTCTTTCCTTTCTAAAAAGATGTTCAACTTTTTTTTTTTTTTTAACAAATCTGTTGTATCTGCCATCACAGTCTCCATGGGTAATGAATTCCACATGAACTGCCCTTACTGTAAAGAACCCTTTCCTTTTGTTGCTGGTGAAATCTTTCTTCCAAAATAGGCAACAGACACACCGAAAAACACCTACTTATGTTCATGCTGATAGTGAGTGATGCTGTGCAGTCTATGGATGGAAACTTGAGTCTACTGGGCTCCTTATTTACTTAGATGCCTGCCATACAGTTCGCATTAATTGTTGATGATGGATTACTGAAGGACTTTACACAGTGACATGACAGTCTTGAGAATCCTGAACAGGCCTCCACTCCTCTGCAAGGCCACCTACTTTCAGCCAGGCCCAGTGGGGGCCTTCTGTGCTTTTACCCATTGAGGCGGTGGGAGAGAAGACACGGTGAATTCTGAAAAATAGGCATCTCCGTCACAGCCTCTCTGAGGGGCTGATTTTGTAAGCTTCACGATCAGCAAAAATCTCCTATTCATGTTCAACTGATCGGCCACTTAGGAGTGTGTAAAATCTGTCTCTCTGTGTAAAATCAAGGTGCTAGGGCAAGCTGGCAGGGTGTAGCACCACCCTCTGAGCTGTCTTTAGTACTGAGTTTATGCTCCCATTTGCAAACATTTCTTAATTTTGTGGCAAAATGGGAAAACATTACTGAAAAACTCTTTCACGAATATCCAGAATGCTTGAAAAAAATGGGCACAGTGAACTGTGATACATTTGCATATCTGTAACTACAAGGCAGGGAGACTCAAGCATGAGAGCATCACTAGGGCCTCATCCCCAGTTATCGCGACTGCGCGTGCGGCGCGAACAAAGAGACGGCCCTCTATGGGGCCGGCCACAGTCAGTGCGTGCGCATGCACATGGCGCGACCACATTTTGGAAAATACAAGAAATGTCTTTTGGTGCGATGCATCCTCACGGCGGTTCAGCCAATGTGGGCAAACCAGCTGTGTGATGTCATGGCCACGCCCCCGCATCGCGGATGATCTGAAGTCCTCAGATCGCTCGTGTGAAGGGCATGAGCGCTGCCAGGTGCTCGGTCGCGGGCGCTCTCCCTGGGGCTGTAGCCATAGAACTTTAGCTGTGGTCCTACAGAGTAAAGGATGGGCCTCGGTGAGCTGGACACCCTTTTATATATGAGCAAGGACGTAAAGGTAGATTGGATTGTACAAAACCTAAAAATAGAGGCATTTTTTTTAACACTGCTACAGATAAAAAAAATAATAAAAAGTGTATCGTTGGTGAAAGCTCATTAAGCACAGTGAAATAACTTAGGAGTAACAAGTTATAAATTCTCCTACATAACTGCTCTAACAGAAAATGCTGTTAAAACACTTCTTGCAGTTTTGCTTACAGACCACATACAGTATTTAACTTCTACTCCTGCGTGAACATGATTTTACCTGGAATTGTCCCTCCTGGGACCATAGTGAACTAATTCCAGTGATTATGTTTAAGGGATCTCATCCAGTTAATTTTTACCCGAATCTTAAGTATTTTGCAATTATTTGTTGGACTTGGGAGGGGTTTGATTTCCTCGGCTGCTCCTTTTATGTGATGGCACTGTGTGATCAGCTAGTACAGCAAGAGTTGTGTGTGTTTCCCCCCCCCCCCCCCACCATCTCGCTCCTTAAAGCTAACCGCTTTAAAAATATATATTTTTTTTCCCCCATTCAATATGTGCATCAATACAAACTGCACACTTTCAAGTGATTAGCTAAGCTGCAGATCGATCCGTTCTCCTGTAATGGATCGCTTGCTCAGGGATACTTAATTCAGTTCTTGCACAGCATTTTGGGCAATGAAGTTCCTAGAATATGATTGACTGGGCAGTTACTAGATACAATGTGGTGCACTGCTAGAGAGAGGGCGGGGCTCAAGAGCCAGAGCCTAACAGAAGGGGAAAGGGGCTGTCACGTTGGAAATGCTTCCTACATTAGAAACATTAAAAATGTCTTTAAAACATTCATTTTTTTTTAAAATGCTACAAGTATTTTCTCATAGTACAGAATTGATTTATTAGAAAAAAACAAAACACGAAGGATATTACTTTAACTGCTGCTCTAACTGATTCGCTGATAGGGTGATTGATACAAGGGTGAAGATAATACTTGATTGGCAAACACTTACCCATTTCGAGACATTAAGTAACATTAAACTTTGAGATTGCACTTTTTCAAGTGGTTTAATCTAAATCACCAAGCTGTCGGCCTCTAATTACAGTAAGTTACGCATAACCTCGTTCTCCCTCATCATATGGCCCATCATGTGGTAGTGATTTGGAACACATGTTTATTTTTTGGAAGCATTGATCTACTTTTTCTCTCCAGTTTGGAACTTTGTGTCAAGATTTGTAGCGTCCGTGATAACCCAAAGCATCAAAGGTTGGGCATGGAGCACCACGTTTTTGTAGCTACTAAATGTTTGCATAGGTCCTGTCTTTGTTGGGCCCATCAAAAGGAAAAGCAGACACACATGTTATGGTTTCTGATGCTCAATCAAATGCATTCATTTTACATAGAGAGAAATAGAAAATTAATTACATGGCAACGACAGATTGCCTTTGAGTTATATTTTGTACCACTTCTGCTCTGTAAATCAACTTTAGTATCATTCATGTTAAAGACGTCATTACTTCATTCTGTTACTAATCCCTTCCTCTTCAGACCCAGGAACCTTTATTAATACTGTTGCTGCCGGAAGGTCAGAAAATGTATTTTGTATATGATAGCGTAGCAGTAGGAGAGCGAAAAATAACACCAAGGGGTTTTTAGGGGCATATGGCTTTAAGACTGTAAATATACTGTGCTGGATTTCAGGATATCCCAAACCTTAAAAGATAATGCTACCCCTGAGCCCATACTGTTTCATACGCCCATAATATAAATGATCTTTAACTGTGCATGCAATGTCTTGTATATAATGTATACCCTGCTCATTATGTAACTGTATTTGTAACCATGTATTATTTGTTTTACTCTGTGCCCAGGACATACTTGAAAAAGAGAGGTAACTCTCAATGTATTACTTCCTGGTAAAACATTTTATAAATAAACTAGCTGAGAGACCCGGCGTTGCCCGGGATGTAAATACGTAATAGGTCGTATTATTTATAAACCGTGGAACAATAGGTGACTATTTGTTGTAAAGGTTGGATAATAATGTTGAAAAGAAAGATGGAAGAAAATGTAATACGATGTTGTATAAAAATGGTTTATTGTAAACACCCCACAGTACAATGTATATTTTGGTGACATAAGTGATGTGAAAATGTGAGGCGTGTGTCCTGCTAGGGTGTGAGCGTGTGTGAGGCGGCGGGTGGGTGTTCAGTACGGGTGGCGCGTGGGTAGTGAGTGCTGGCTGTGGGTCGGGGTCCTGCTAGGGTGTGAGGCGGCGGGTGTGTGGCGAGTGCGGGTGACAGCTGGTCAGTGATATTGTTGCGTAGGGGCAGGAGGCGGCAGGTGTGTGTCGAGTGTGTGGGGTGGGTGAGAGGCGGCGGGTGTGTGTCGAGTGTGGCAGGTCTGTTTAGTGCGTGCGGCGGCTGTGTGGCGCGGGGATGTGAGCGGTGGGCGGGTGAAAGGCAGAAGTGCGGGTGGGCGAAAGGCAGAGGCGGGAGGGCGGACGAAAGGCGTTGAAGGAGGGGAGGTGAGGTCGGAGGGGTGGTGAAGGGGGGCGGAGGGGAGGTCGGAGGGGAGGTGAGGATGGGTGGTGAGGGGGGGTGGTGGGGGATGGTGAGGGGAG